>DWUN01002814.1:0-13083 GCA_018249975.1 Passova gellias
ATGCATGATGCATGGCAATAGGCTCACTACCTATTCCATTGTGGGACTTAACGTAACTGGTGAATGGTGGGGGTGTACTACACTCCTCTGCCTACCCCTTCGGGGATTACAGGCGTGAAGTTACGATATTATTATTACTAACTAATACTACTGACTAGTCTGAAACGTAATTCGACGATATGTTTGGCGTCGCGGTGACCGACGCGAGCCAGCGAGGCGGCCCATACGACGCCCAGACACGGTATAAATTACAATCATCGATCGATTTGTCTGGTATTACGTACGTACTCGTACATATGTGAAGAAATGATCTCAGCGATCCGTTCGTATGATTTACTTTTGTCGTTGAGAAGAATGGTGTATTCAGAAATCGTTTTGGCACGCTACCATATCTATTGCTTAGAATCTCCTACGATTCATATTGGAGACTTATGTTAGTTACGAAATATGGCTTTGAGTTAACATAATAACTTTCTTATCTTCCTTTGCGACGTTCGGCAACATTCTTTTTTATTTATTGAGGCTTTGTGGAATACAAATAAATGGTGGCACAAAAGGCGGATGTAAGTCATCGGAGAAACGATCTGGTTGACAAAGAAAAGGATAAAATGAAAAATATGTACAAATGGTCTTAAAACATACCTTTTTTTCATATTTCATATGCGCGGGCACGGGTTTGAACCCAGACCCCCGAAATCAAGTTAAAACTGCTAGGCCCGTCATTGCTCGCTTCAATACTCAACGATCTGCAATGTCCGATTGCAGGACAGAACAATGAACCAGCGAAGCCGACGAACGGCGCGCAGGTGCCGAGCCAGAACGGGAAGGCGGAGTCGCCGCAGCAGGAGGCCGTGACGCCCGCGCAGGCCGCGCCCGCCGCGCAGCTCACGCAGGTCGCGCAGGCCATCTCGTCGCCGGAGCCCAAGGCCGAGAGCCCGAAGACCGTGACCCCGACCGAGCCGCCCAGATCCGAGCCGCCGAAACGTGTGCGCGTACCTCCAGGTAATGTCACACACGATATCTCCATCGGATTGAAAGAAGAAATAATTTCCTCCAGTACACTAGACATTCAAAGTTACAAACACATTATAATAAACAGATGCAATGCTATGCCCGATAATAAGCTAAATGTACTACGTCGCCACATTCAACTTAAGCCTTAGCATATAATCTCTGATTTTCACTGTGTCCTAAGCGAAGATAAAGCTGTTTACGTTAACGTTTAATTTATCGAGTAGTGACGCTGTCTCTCTCCCGCAGGCGGCTTCTCGTCGGGCCTGTGGTAATGGCGGCGCGGCGTGTGGTTCGTTAAGATCTTCGCTGGGACCAGTTATGTTATTAGTTGCGTGCAACGTGATGTGCCTTCGTTGATATCTGACGCTGTCT
Source organism: Passova gellias (assembly GCA_018249975.1). NCBI lineage: Eukaryota > Metazoa > Arthropoda > Insecta > Lepidoptera > Hesperiidae > Passova > Passova gellias. The sequence goes on from DWUN01002814.1 coordinate 1,387, forward strand.
GCTCCGGTACGCTCCAGTTCGTTCATATGTGCCAGGGGAAGTTCTCCACCGGGTGTGGGGTCGGTTCTGTCAAGATTGCCAGGTTGGTGATATATGGATACTTGCTGGTCGGTATTCATAACGCTCGAAAAAATTATGCCGTTAACAAAGAAGTTACTCTTCAATATATAGATTTAAATACTCCATGGTGGTACAAAAATGTTCTTTCAATTCGCACTTGGACGGTTTTTGAACGAATTAAGGGCATCCAAATATGAAGCACACCCACCGACCTGGCGATTCTGAACGAAACAAATGAGCTGTGGATATGGGGTTTGTTCACTTGTAATGTTAAACATATTTAGGCATTTGATGAAAAAAATTAAAAACGATTCTGTCGACAGTAATACGTAGTATTATTGAGACGTCGCAAGGAGGTGATCGACATTATAAAAGGAGCTTATAAAATGCATGGCATAAGTTTTATTTCGTACTCCTCGTTATTTGTCGACTTTTAATCTCGCAATGAAACGTGTGCAACATCGAAAACTAGCAGCGACTCTACGATGAGATTGAGGGTATTCGTTGGGAAAATCGACGGATGGTAATATGGCGGGCGGAGGATTTTAAACTGTATCATGTTAATGCACTCGACTGTACATTGCCGATTGGATTGTGGTGCGCTGGTCCCAACCGGCTTCTTAGCGTGGTCTCGCTTAAGCCAGTGGAACTCGGTTCTCGTGTTATCATCGCAAATTTTACTTTCTATTTACTGTCACAAAATCTCCAGTACATTTTATTTACGTACAATTAGAGTATTTTCATTATTATTTTTTATTATATTTGACAAATTTCGCTTTAGTGTCAAAGTGGCAACCCTATGCCGGCCAAACTCTAGACTTTATTTACGGTCACAATTGGTAGTCTTACGATATTTATAGTTAAGTTCGAGTGGTTCACTCAAAATAGACATTTCTAATTTTTACGTTGCTCTGTCAGTTTTTACGTGATTATATTTAGGTCGGTATATATCAAGAATGTACTACAAGATCCTGATAGTATTTGATGTTTTTTTTTTGATTGTGTTAAATTTTTTTTTTTTATCGATACGAAAAACTGATAGGGCCGGGTATTAGTCACTCGATATATCGATTCGAAGTTACGCTGTTTGAAAACTCGAATCGGAGACGGGCGCGTTCCTCACGAATTTAACGTACTTAAATAGTTCTAAGCGCAGATTGTCCCTTTCTCAATATGTAGTGACGTCTACACCAGGAATTTTTTAATAATTATGGAATAATTTTGTATGCCTTCGCCGGCAAATGCGATTATGTATGTATATTGATAACGATACTTGTATTTTTATATGAATTACAATGCAATACGACTTTATAATGGAGTTTTATTTTGTAACCCTTCTGCTTTACCAGTACCCGCTTAAATGACGATTCTATTATTATTATTATTTCCTTATTGCACCAAGAACAAGAAAATTACAATTTTAAGAGGTTAAAATAAATCAGTACAATAGGCGGTCTTATCGCTAATAAGCGATCTCTTCCAGACTACCTTAATGGACTTTTAACTATTTTGATTCTGTTCCATTCTATAATTATTAATGGTCAATGCTTTTACAAGAAGCCACCGTTGCGGGTATTGCACTGCACTGGATGTATGTCAATGCTTAAACAATTGTTTAATAATACCTAAAAATCATCCTCTGGGTCGACTGGTGGACAATGTTCACGATAAAGGAAAAATAAATAAGAAGCATGCGTTTCTTCTCTTTATCTTCCCCGTCGGGGTCTTCGTGTGATGTTTTATAATAATAACCTACGTAAGTCACGCAGGTTTCTATACCCGGTTGTACTATGCAAACGAAAGAAAAATAAACGTGACAATATTACATGGCATATTTCACAACTGTCACAAACTCAAAATGTATGCAAATTTCCGATTAGAAAAGTGTTAAAAAATATATCAATTTGGACACACGGTCCATTAAACATGGATTTTCCCACAAATTTAGAGCGAGCTTCAATATTGTTTTAATTTGTTCTGTAATGTAAATTACATCTAAAGTACATAGGTATAATCAGAATTGGGCGGTTTCCGAGTTGTTTTTTTATACAGGTAGTATAACATATAGCTTATTAATATAATGAGAATTTGAACTTACCAAGAGTGATCTAGCCAGTGGAATCAAAGCCCATTATGCAAATAACCATACGTAAAGTTAGTACCTAATACTGGCATTAATAGAAATGCAAGGCAAAATCGTCGTTCAGATGAAGTAATAGATCACGTATATGTTGTAAGTTGGTAAGCAATGTACCTGGCTCCATCTATGAATAGTTAAATATCAACGCGTGTTAGGAACGAGCAGGTACTGACGAGTAACATTGTTCCGCCTTCAACTTATTCTGTTTTCAGTTTCACGAATGACTAAGTTTAAAGAAGTGAAAGATATCTATTTGCAGACGCTTATCAAATTATTTGCATCAGAATAACTGTGCAATTGAAATAGTTGTCGGATAACCTAGGCAATTTTCTCTTTCACTATAAATGTAGCTCTTAATGCCTTATTGCAGGTCTCATATTCGCAAAATCTGTTTACGCGTATGTATATAATACTGCTCGTCTGTCAATAAATAATTGAGAAACTTTTCATTGTTACCCCTCACTCGGGCTCCGAGAGTGAAACATTGTTTTATTACATCAAAGACAAGTAACAATTTAGTTATGGAGAGCGGAGGGAGCGGTCGCCAGTCGGCTCGGCTGCTCGGCCGGCTGCTCGGCAAACTGCGCGGCGAGCATCGGTACAGCACGCTGGACAAGAACTACTCTTTCACATCATCGGGGTGAGAACTCTATGATTTGTTTTATTGTATTGAGCGCTTAAGTCAGTTCTTATAAATAGGTAAGTATTCTCATTGAACATTTAAGTCATTAGATACTTATAAAAATAGCGGTAGCTTAATGGTCTAGAGAATTGTCTCCCACTATTTAAGTCAGACCTTCAGTCCGAGGTTCAAATCGTTGGCGTGAAGGAGAAAGTTCGAGAAGAAACTTGAATATCGGAATATTCTCGGTAGGTTCATCTGTTACTCTACTGATACGAACATAGTAAGTAAATGAATTGACAACGATAAAATGAGCTTTTCAACGTAACATTTTATTGAATACACATTTATTTACACAATGCACCAACCACAGAACCGATACTTCTGCTTATGGTACCAATGTTAACCAATGTGAGAATCGCTCCTGCAACCTACGATTCGTCGGTCATTGAGTATGAGATGACAGGTCAGCCGTGACCGGACCGGCGACGGTGAGCTGAGGACTATTAGAATTATCATATGATTGTTTTTAGAATGAGCGAAAGCATCGGTTGCGGCAGCGCTACGCGGGCGAACGACGAAACAGAACCGCCCATTCAAGCTTCGGCCAACACGGATCCCATCGATGACGTACAGTTTGCGGCCAACCTTGATACGAGGTTCAGTGCTCTCTCTACGCTTTTAGTCTGAAAGCTGTCCAGCTGTCGCATTATTTGGCGGGTGTGAATCGATTATTGACTTTTGCATCGCGTTGAAGGTACAGCGGCCAATATTTAACACCCGAGCAGTTGCCAGAGTTCTGTAACCAGCTGCATCACCTGGTGGAAGTGATACGAAACATCCAGTCGTACGCGCAGGTCACCGGCGAGTACCCCAGGTAGGTTTACCGTTATTTGCCTAAAGTGAAACGTTCTTTTCAGTACTCTTATAAAATAACACAATATAGGATTTTTTTGTAGCGAGCTAGAAAGACGGCTGGAGCAGGAGGCGCGTGAGGTCGCGTCGCTGGCGGCGGAGGCGCGCAACGCACACGACGTGGCGAAGCGCGCGCGCGACCAGCGGCGGGCGCTGCGCGAACAGCACGACGAGCTCGTCGCGCATCTTGCACGACTCAGGGATGTTGGTGCGTTGTGCTCATCGTGTATCGATTCATTCGGTCTAATGGCTAATCACTGTATGGCTCTACCCCCACTGCCACTTTTAGTGACTGACATTTTGTAGCTTATTCGAATGCTATGAAGATATTTGATTGCATTCACTGTACCGGCACACAAATACAGCTATACTCTCTGTCGGTGAACAGAAATTCGCGAGCTCGAAAGTTCTGTGCGGCTCTCGGATCGAAGATTATTCAGAAGTTGGGAAGCTCTTAAAGATTCTACCGACCTGACCGCATTCGGTTCATTGCTGGATGAAGTCCGGGTATGTTCGAGTACATTTATCTGTTTGATAACTACATATATGTACGTTTGAAGTATTAAGTTTGTTCAGTCCGTTCTTATATAAATCCTGTAAAAAAGATTAGCAGAAACGGGTAAATAGAACTTTTTACACTAAATATTTCAACCGAAACCCTGTAATTTTTACCTTCAATATTCGTTTTTTTTAGATATTACTATTATATTTACTGTGTTTCTATGGCCGACCTACTCTTCATAGTTCAGACGTATAAGGATAGTGTACGTGTTGCGTTTGCAGAATAAGCAAACAGCCCTAGATTGCCTCGTGAAGCTGATAGAAGGTCGACGCTCAAGTTTGTCCAATCCGCCGCCTCATCCCCTGCCGCCGCCGAACCACGACACTGAAGATGGCCCTGAAGGTAAACTACACTAACTTTAATAATTAATATATTATAATATGTATCTTAAACTAAAAGTTGTTCTTTTACCCTCCTGGCCTTTTGACATTTCAGCTCTTTTTTTTATGTTATGAGAGTAGTGAACGAGCTGACAGCAGTCAGCAAGTGGCCGCTGTTGCCCATGGACATCTGCGACGGACCTCTAACAGGGTTGTAGGGATGGGGCTGTTAGTGTGAATTCAGTTAATAGGTGTTAATAAGAATTAGTTGGTGAGTATTCGTTAGTAATAGGACTGCAAGAATGGGACTGCTTGTAATATTAGTCCAGTTAGTGTTTGTTAGTGTAAGTGCAGTTAGCATTCGGTAGTATCTGCCCTGTCAGAGGTCCGTCGCAGATGCGTCACTACTCTTGAGGACTGAGATGGTCGCCTCTCATATACCTGTGGACCGGCAACCGCACCCTTCAAACCGATTGACTTTGATATCTGTATTTAGAATTATTATTTAAATTTTCTTCTCTTTTCAAAACAAATATTCAGAACATAAAACAACTGAAATCAGCTACATACGTATTAAAGTTTAACTTTTATTTAAGACACAATTTTGTTACTTTCCGTTAATAAAAAAAACAATTGATCGTTGGTCTTTCTAGAATCTTCGTTAAACATACCGAGCGGTCGCAGGCGGTTCGAGGGCTGACGATCGAATAATAAGCGTCGACGTAAGGAAACTTATAGGGAGCCCCGGTCTGTGCCGGTGTCGGAGGAGCCCAGTAGACACGAACCCCAGCAGGTGGGCTTTTTTCATGCAGGTAACGTTTCTTCGTGTAGCACTAGCGTTGCTGGTACTGCCAAAAGTACTAAAGGAAGCATTTGGTATTGACACAGATATTATATTTACGTTGTGGTATTACAGCCTGACAGCCTCTACAGCCCTTAAGTTTTGTACTTCTTACAGAGCGCCAGACAAATTTAAAATAACCTTTTACTATTTCCATTTTATTGAGTATTGAAAATGTTGCAGAAATATTTTTCTGCGTATGCAACTACGTCTTTCTTGACCCTTGCCTATGCAAGTTCTGACCGAATATTCTGAAGTTTTCATAACTAATAGATTTTAAATTAGATCATATTTTGTTATATATTCTTCTGCAATCCTATGCGTTCATTCATTGCAAATAAAATTGTCTCGACGTAGGTAACACGATTCTTCCGCAGGTGACGCTGTACATCACCGGCGCGGAGTGCACGTCGCTGGCCCGCGCGGGCAGCGCCGGCGCCGCGGGGCAGTTGCCCGCGCGGGCCAGCGTTCGAGACATCCTGTTCTTTACCGCCAACTGATTATCACACATTATACGTTTAGATATCGACAACTCATCATGTCCGAGACTAGGTAGTAAAACCCTTTTTCATGTAACACCAATTTATTATATCCAGTCCAGAATCTCAACTACATGCAATTTCTCTGACAATCCGCCATTTTATCTCCAATATCCGTATAACAATGTCTTCCTCCATGCCCGAGCGTCGCCCGCCATATTGCCAATTGTGCTTTCGGGTTTTTGCTTTTTTTAAGTTGCCAACAAAGACGAAGTGCAATTGTATTGTGACTATAATTTTAAAGCTCTAATAAAAATAATTATTTATGTTAATGTAACAAAATAGATCAAATATAAAATTATACGGTATTTAAACAAATCTTTAAATCTTATCATTTTTTATGGTAGCTTAATTTGACCTGTAATTACCATGAAACTAATACAGTACCGTTATAACACAGCGGTCTTCATCTTTCGTAACAAATGACGCGTACTACAATAAAATATCCTAAATTGGTAAATGGCTGATCTAAAATCATTATAAACTTTAGAGCTATTGTAAATCGTTTACTTAACACACGTCACACGGAACAATTGGCGGCTGCTAATCGTTATCGGTCGTTCGGGACTATAATGTTTGGCCGTGACTCGTGACGGTATATGTTTTTCCCATTTTAATTACGTAAATAACTAATACAACCATTGCTTTCAGAACCTCTATCAGATGAGAGCTTTCGAAGGCACCACGATTTTTTATATCGCTGTCTTCTCCGAAGGATATGGCAGTCAGTTCTCATGAATAAATGAAGAGGATAAATATCAGTCGATCTGTGACTGTAAATACCTACATTTTATACGGGTCTTAGGCATGGCTCTATTTGTACGTTTGTATTTACATGAAAGGATATTGATAACGGACTAAACATAATTTAAAAGTCGATGTTTATTCTTGTCTGCTACTTTCATAACATAGAACGAGACCCTGTGTGAGAAGGAATGGTGAGAATTTGAGAAATTTGTTGTGTATAATGTTTCTGTGCCTTGTGAAACATCAGTTGTGGATAACACATTCATACTACTATGTTAGAAAAATTAAAGATTGAGCGTTTATAATGGCTTCGATCGTAGTAGAAGAGCCGGAAAACGTTTGCAGGACCATAACGGGTTGAAATTCTTACTCCCTTCCAACCCCTATAGAAAATAGGCGTTGCAATATATGTGTATTCATATATGGAACATATATAAAGATTGATATTTTTTTTTATTTCATTTATTTTATACGAGCTGTAGATTACAAATACTTAGTTCATCGTACAGTGGAGTGATTTGCTGAGGGTCACTTTTCCGCGGCCGCAGTTGTAGATGTGAACGTAGTTGCGTTCAGTGAAGCACCGTGGGATGTGTCGTCAGCGATCACCTGAAATTTAAAAAAAAAAAGTGAAGAGGCACTATCTAGGAAGCGTGCTACATCGTAGATTGCAGCGCACCATCTGGTGAGCTCGTAGTCAAACGCAAGCCGTATAAAAATAAAAAAGGAGACCACGAAATCTGCTGTCGCCGGAGAAGAGGCGGCAAGCTTTTGCAAACTACAATTTTCAAACCAGGATTAACAAGCAAACGCTATCTCTCTCCAATTTCTTTGCTCGCGTTCTCGTGGCTCGGCGCGTTACACGGTAAAACTATATAGTCTAGTGATACCTGCTATGCTTCGAAAGAACTGATTACAATTTCTTATTTGCATTGAAAAACTAGCCTTCTGGTGATTGTTGATCGTTGTGAGTTTGAACACCATGTAGTACGAATTAGTATGTTATGAACCCGAGTATTTTTCTGTGTCCGGGTGTAATATCATATGTATTGAGACAACTATATAATTATGTACTTTTTCAATTGCCTGGTTTTCATAAGTGAGGTTCAGTTTGAGCGTTGTCTGATATCAGAAAAGGACCGGCAAGTTTGTATCTACCTACTGTGATATTATTATTACTATTCACAAGAGTTGTACAGTCGCCTAGTTTTTGTGTACGGCCGAAGATCCTAATTGAAACTGGATTATTCCTAAGTAAAATGTGATATGTGTGATATGTATTTACCAGTACGGCAGGTGTTACAAGTTTCTCTTCGACGGCAACAGGTTGTTCTTTCTTTTCATCGTCAGGGGCCGGGGCTGCCCGGCTCAGCTGTAAAACGATCATTTAAATAATTGAACTCTATATTAAACTTAAACTTCCTTAGGTAGGCATATAATAAAGAAATTGTTAGGATTATGTTTGTTCGCAGTGGATTTTTTTTATCTCGATACTATTCAGCACTGATGTCTTATGAAGTTGCGAAAGAGTCCTAGCTCTTGCTGTGAGACGCAATAAGCGGTGCAGCCAAGTACCACTTAAAAGTACCACTAATTAATTAAATTGAGTTAAAAATATTGGCGAGTTTGGAAAATTATAAGATTTACCTGAACAGCCACAAAGGCGAACGTCGCAATCAGCACAAAAGTCTTCATAGTAACTTGTAAGTCGAGCAAATAAAGTGCGTTGTATGCTTTAGTCTAATTTATATCCATGGAAAGGAAGTAGTGCTTAGCCGTGAATGAAAATAAAAATGTTTCGCGCTATTGTAATCCGATTGTTTATAAAACAAGCGCCTTCCGCCATTTCATGACCATATGACTATATTCTGTCCTGCTATTTTCATTGGATAAGCAACGTATCGTCGAAGGAAGTTTTTTGTAATAATAATTCATATTCTAGCGATTCTTTCGAATTCGTTTGTTGCTGAACCTTAAATTGAATTAATATAAAGCAATGAAGCATAGGTATTTATCGGCACAGAAAAAAATACTAGATAGGTATAGTAAAGCTAAAGTTACCAATATTAAGCAATAGCTATGATTTACTACTACTACTTTACCTTATTTACTACTGCTACTACTACTACTACTTTACTAATAGTAAGACATTTTTAAAGCACTTGCGCTATATTTGACATAGTATGTCGGTTTTGTGTCTGGAAGTCGAAGAAGTGGAATTCTATCGATAGTTCAAGTCGATTCCGTGGCTAAGCTTCGGAGCTCAAAATTTTGGGAAAAATCCTACACATATCCATGCAAAGTTTACTCGTAGTAACGATATTTGAAGCAAATTACTTCTCACATGAACCTGCGTATTATAAATTTTCCCGCGTAAATCTATCTCAGAAGACTTCAAATTCAAATTTGAAAATGTCACGTAAGTTGACATGAACTTACAGATTATTATTTATCTATGCTTGACACTTGACGGCTTGTTCTAGTTTTCAGACGTGTATTACGTTCGAAAACCTCTTAAATTTAGTTGCATTAGCTAATAATGTAACAGATACAGGTATCATGGTAATTTAATAATTTTCCAATTACTAGTAATAAAACAAATAATTTACGCCTTCCATAATTGATGTTTTACAATTAACTTTTTCGAGACATACAATTTCTGAACGTATAAACCTTGAGACGTTGGCATTTTTGGTATTTTATTCCGCCAGCTCGATTCAATTACGTTTGGCAGATGTGATGTGTAATAATGGTTTGATTGAAAATAGTGGATTGTAAACAGGGTTTTAACCGAATGACGACTCGAGTGAATATCGAAAGACACGAAGACTATTTAGCTTTAGTTTTTTAATAGATTTTTATTTATAAAATGGCATCGAGAGGTGGTATTATGGTGACGGGGACGAACGGTGCTGACTACGAACACAGAGAGAAAATAGCACTTCAGTATCAGATAAGGTGAGTTCAAAAAGTATTTTTATTCCCATAGGTTGGTCAGAGGGTGCTGTGGCTCCGGGGTGTGTGACAGGCGACATTATTTCGTCAAGTTCCGTCAAATTATTTTTAGACAAAAGCAATTGATAGAGAATAGATTTCCCGCCGTTTATTTGAACGTAAGCAATTTGTAGCGACACAGCTTCCTTTAGGTCGTTTGTTGTTAGGGTTGTTAGGTAGAATTTTGTTTATACCTGTGATAAAAGCATCTAAAAATATTCTAACACGATATTGATGTTATAAAATAACTAATAAATTATTTAATAGTTTATAATCAGCCCTAAGTATTCTGTAGTCAGTCAGGTGTTTAGTATAATCAACTGGGAATTTGTTATTATGTTAACAAATTTAGTGAAAATATTCTCTTCCGAAGGTTATCAAAGTGCTGCCTTTGGTGCCCCACGTATGATGGGGCATACAGTGGGATGTGGTTGTAACATATGGTAACAATACCAAAATATATTATGTTTTTAACTTTTCTTTCAACTTGTTTTAATAAACAATTTCCCTATTATGACCAACTATTATGTGAGCATTCCGCATCTCTTCTTCGAGAGCAATCAAAGCCACACTGTACCACACCGGCCGAAGGAATGTTGGCAGTTTGCACAACTTTTGAACATGGGTGAACACTCCAGCGGCAGGTTTCCTCGCCACGTTTGTGTCCTGTATTTGGCTAATGACATCTTATTTGAAACACATTTCTATGTAATTTATTGCTGTTTCCAAGAAATCTAATTCATTTTGCTCTTTATTTGCTGTAATGTTGTATATTGAAACTTTGTTTTTATAAAAGCATTCAATACATTTGTTGAATGATAATATATGTAGTAATATATATCTTTAATTATTTTACTGACTAGATTCTGAAGTACATTTTATGTATTTACTATATTGTTGTGTCTATTGCCTAGGACATCAAATTTACTTTATTTCGATTCCTATATGATTTATAAATGTTTGCTTAGTATTAATGATTTAATAATATATACATTTTTGCATTTGTAATATATGCTTTTAATCGAAAATATATAGTTGCGAAACATTCAATGCAGACCTTAGTGATATTTGATATTCTCCGAGTCGAAGTTAGCTAGTAGCTATATAGTCGGCACCTGGCTATTAACCTCAAATATTTTTGAGGTCTAAGTTTGATAAGCTAGAACATTTAGGATGTTGTTGAAGTATGTTATTGTGACGTCTCTCTTTTATTAAAATGACAGTAATTATGTCTAAATATCATAAGAGCAATTATACGAAATGTGTAATTTATTTGTTATTGTTATTATGTTATTTGATATTAATATGGATATGTCTTCTTTCTATCCACTAAAATCTCCTCGATCCGTTCGGGTTACATCATTCTGGAATTCACTAGTAAACAAAAAGGCAGTCTTGTATATATCTAAACAAATATTCTTTTGCCACCCGGAGGCAAATGGATTACAATGCCACTAGGCATCAGTGTAAATATCCAAATAGCATTCAGGTATTGATTTTCAACGACCGAGTGCTATGAATGATGAACAGTAGTATTCTCTCTGATGTCTGGTTGTGTGCATATTTGTATACATATATCGTCATCGTAGTTATGATGCGATATGAAGAGTTATGAGTAGAAAACTTTAATATTATTATAATTGCAGTTAAATATTTGTTTTCATTTGGCAGCGCACTGAACAAATCCCGCCTCAAGTACTGTGTATTTTTCCACCATGTACTGTTTCTGGTGATGCTGGCGAAGCTCTCTGCGGATATCCTGGACAAGCTGGACATTTTTATATTGGAGATTGAGGAGCTGCAAATACCACAGGTATATCAGTCACTTGCTACAGATAAATTATAGGTAGGATATTAACATCATTACACATGTTTATTTTTAACGTAACGTAACATCACGCCTGTAATCCCCGAAGGGGTAGGCAGAGGAGTGTGTAGTACACCCCCACATTTCACC
>DWUN01002815.1:0-13081 GCA_018249975.1 Passova gellias
CGTTGCAGATGTCCATGGGCGGCAGTGGCCACCCGTGACTGCTGCTTGCTCGTTCACTACTCTCATAAGGTAAAAGGCTATAGTTTACTTTGTAATACTCGAAATGCTGCCCATAATGTTTATTTCGCGCGGACAATGTCGCAGGCAATAGCTGGTGATACATAAAAAACACCACCATTCAACTTTACATTAACTTTGAATATAGTATCATTTCGTCATTGATAGTTGATATTACGGCGACTAATTATATTGTTGGTATAATTTGGTTTTTATTTATAATTGTTGTCTAACTAAATGCCAATTGTGTATTGGCCAATTAGATGTAAACTGTTCTCACGCAAATTAACATACAAATGAATATGCATATGCTTAAGAAACGCGAGTAAAGAATATACGAGTAAGATAGAATGAAGATTTGATAATTGTTACTTGAGTACGGCATGGACGTTCCTAGATAATATAACTATTATATAAAGAGACTGCATGTTTGTTTGATATCCTACTACAAGTTTTTCCGTCTGTTTTATGTTATAACATCTTTACTACATCAGAACAGTGTGCCTAGTGCGAGTTTTCTTCTCTACTCGTTCGCGAGAGCGTAAACTACAATTTCTATGGAATTAAAACAGCGCCATCTAGTGTCCGTAATGGGAAACTAACTTTGCGAGTGCGACGTTTTTGCGAATGTCAATAGCACTTGTTAGTGGGTACATTATCTCACGTGATTGGTCTTTTCAAGAGATTCAGAGAGACGAAATACAAAATTTGACATTCGATACGTCATCGCGATAGCAACTCACGCTCGCTTCTCGCGGCGTTTGGCGTTTCTTTATTTGAATATACTCGTATTTATTGAACTCGCACTCGGCACACTGTTGAAAAAACATACGAAGACATAAGCGTTTATAGGCAAAGCTGTTCGTGGACTAATGCATCACGTTTTAGAATAGAAAATAAAACGAAGTCAGCTCGGGGCTTTATTGAATAAAAGAATAGTTGAGTCTCGACGTCAAGTAAGTAGATTTATGCAGCGGGCTCGCTTCGTGTGATTCTTCAGTGCATTACAGCGATTCCACTTTGCATTTCGTTCAGTGTCTCCTAGTTGTGGCCCGCGCAGTAGTTATTTATTACTAGCTTTTGCCCGCGACTTCGTGTGGTTATAGTGGCTTTGGGCAACATTTGGTGTTTGATTCAAAATAAATTATAGCCTATGCATATGTTGGCGAGGACTAATAGCTATATAACAAAAAAGTTTCATCAAAATCCGTTTAATCGTTCTTGCGTTAAATCCGGACAACAGACAGACAGACAGAAATTTCCAAATGACTTTTTAACAAAATAAGACCTCTTTTATTCAATGTACAGAATTCAACTCCTCTACAGTTTTATTATATGTGTAGATAATCGATACATCTAAACAAAATTGAAATGTATGTCTGTGATTTCAAAATAACTGTATTCTCTCAAACGCTTAGTCGTTTACACGATACGTAAACATTAGCAATTCTTTTTGAATTTCCGTATATTTGTGTCTCTCTCTTACTGTCTTTTTATTTGTCAGGGCTAATCTCTTAAACGGCTGAACCGATTTTAATGCCATTTCCACTGGAAGATAGAAGAGGTTGAAGAGCAAGATGTAGGCTACCGTTTATCCCGAAATTCCCACGGAATCGGCATTTATGTGGGGCACAGCGTTTATGGAACATAAATATAACAATATATCTTGTACATGTTAAAAGTTACGTGCAGACTAAGACGCCTAGTTCATCACACATTGGAGGTATGATCAAATCAATGAGTATAGGTATTGCACTTAATGATATTCTTATGTAAAAAAAATTATTTATACGCAGAGATATGTATGTGTCTCTCTCTCTCTCTCTCTCTCTGTGTGTGTGTGTGTGTGTGTGTGTGTGTGTGTGTGTGCGAGTTAACAACATTAAATATAAGTATGAAATGTACGTTTCCAACATATGGTACACGCGAATCCCATTAATCCAGCGGCTCTCAAGCTAAGTGTGTAGACGTTACAGTAACGAATGCCCTCCATTAGGCAGTTTGCACTGTGCGCTACGTCATATCGTTGAACTGTTTGTACGTCCGTCACGTTCGTATACATGCTAATATTGTAATCGCGAAAGTGTATTATGTTTAAGTCTATTTGTTGTCAAATAAGATTTACCCAATATACAATACAAGGATGAGTGGAGACAGGAGAAAAAAAACAAAAGCGACAAATTGCTTAGAAAAAAAATTAAATAATATATATAAATAAATAAATAATTTAAAAAAAATTAATATAAAAAAGTATATTTGTTTGTCTTTCTTTCACGTCAAAAGCGAGCAACGGATCGGTGTGATTGTTGGTATGGAAGGTACCTTAAGGGTTGTAGATTGATATAGGCTACTCTTTTTGCGGAAAATTTCGCATTTTTTAAGTCGTTTCATTCCTATTCATATTATAACCAGCTTCAGATTCTAAACAAATGCTTACAACACATATTTACAACCCATAATAGATGTTTTTGTATGTATATAGGTTTTATACCACCCCCTAAACGGAGAGAAAATCGGGCGATTCACTTGCACGATACATACGTATATAGAATTGTTTGTCGTCCGTCTGTCTGCGAGCAACGTACCGTGAAGTCGCTTCCGCAGTTTCGATTGTGATTTTCGAAATAACCCCCGGGCGACCATGGTCGGGAGATGGGAGGCTCTTTTTTATTTCCATGCTATTGAGTTTTGTATGAAGGTTCAATAGTTCTGTCTACCCGTGTTTATATCATTTAAAATGACAAAGAAGTCGACATCTTTGACACCATACTGGACCCACCAGACTGCTCAGTGGCAAGACATCGGAATGTATGTCACACGCGGCAGAGAGACCACATTTTTAATATTACATAATTAGACTTTTAAATTTTAATTTTTTTTTTCACTTGTTTTTAAGTTCTGTGAATATTTCAATTTGAATTAATGTCACACGTTTTAATTAAATAAAATTTATTTTTCTGTAATGTTTTGGCAACCTACATGTACATATTATATTATTTTATTAGTACTTGTAAATTTATTAATTTTTATTAATGTATAATTAAGATGTCTGAATTGTTGATTTGTGTATTATGAATTATGATCATTAGTGATTGAAATTAACGATTATTATTATTATTCTTATTTGAGCTTAAAAGCATCTGACGTTTTGTCACGAACACGCTTCCTTGCCGATCGGCACTAAGAACTTAGATAGAATTGTTATTATGTACTAGCTTTAATAGCTAGAATAGTGCCTTTTGAAATAAAAGTATTAGGAAATTAAAATGCAGCTCCAAGTCTCTATTTCACGCGGATGAAGTCGCGGGCAACAGTTAAAAAAAAAATTTTTCTTAAAATGTATCCTATGTCACTTCTCATACCTCCGAGAATATGTGTGCAAAGTTTCATGATTATCGGTTAGGTAGTTGTCGCGTGAAAACGTAATAAACAAACTTACATTCACATTTATGATATCGGTAGGGATACCCAAATTTGACAAACACAAAATCATCAATTGAATTTTTTTCTACCCTTTTGTTGGTCCACTGCTGAACCGGGTCTCCTCTCATAGTGAGAACGATTTAGGCCATAGTCTACCACGCTGGCCAAGTGCGGATTGGTAGACTTCACACACCTTAGAAAATATTATATATTTATAACATCTCTAAGGTGTGCAGGTTTCCTTCACCGTTATAGCAAGTGATATTTAAATTTTACTTATCAAACGCACGTAATAAATCAGAGGTGTGTGCCAGGATCGAACCCAGACCCCCGGAGTGGGAGACTGAATTTCTAACCACTAGGCTATCACTGCATGTTGCAAACCTTTTACTTAGTCGTAAACAGGGAATAAATCGGTTAAAGATGCGAATACCTAATGTCGAGTATATGGTTAGCCATATAAATATTAATGAATGAAAGCTAGAGTATGTACATTGAAAGTTGATAATGTCGTTTAGATACCGAAACCATTTTTGTCTCGGCTGACTTTATAGTTTTCTATCTTCAATTGTTTTCGATTATCGATAGTTGCTTTAATATACTATCTTTAGTGAACCAGTTCGATCAAATATTGTAATAATACTGTATGCAGAGTAGAAATATCGACATTTCGATATTTTTATTTCAAACCGCGCGTATAACGAAAAAGAAGCAAGCTCAGATTTATATTAAATTTATTTTATTAATTTGTATATGAAACAACAGAAAATATCGAGTTTGATACTTAAAAACAAATATTGGTATATCGGGATTTAAAGTATCGACAATATGTATCGATTGTTCTAAAAATAGACACTTTGTTATATCGATATTTTCTCCCCTAATGTCAAAATCAAAACCAAATTTTGCGACAAGACAACTGTAAACAAACGGGGTATACGGACTAATAATTCTTTACAGGCAATAATATAAATAAGAATCAGAAATGTCAGTTACGCTGCATACTGACGTAGGCGATATTAAGGTTGAATTATTTTGCGAACAGTGTCCCAAGGCTTGCGAGAATTTCTTGGCCCTGTGTGCAAGCGATTATTATAACGGATCTTTATTCCACAGAAACATTAAGGTTGTCTGTTGTCATGAAAACTACCAATAACAATGTCAATTTGTCATGAAACTACTAAATTTTGTCCTTATTTCAGGGTTTTATTGTTCAAACAGGTGATCCAACGGGCACTGGCAAAGGAGGAACATCAATCTGGGGAAAGAAGTTTGAGGATGAATTTAAGGATGAATTAAAAGTATACTCGTAACTAAATTTCCAAATTTACTATTTATTTGTCAATTATTATTGCTAAAACAGTGATAAATATAACCTCTTAGTTGTGATAAATATGTTGAAGAGTTCTAGAAAATGTTTAAAGTTAGCTGCTTTGTGTAAATAGTTGACAGTTTTATACAAGCACAAACCATTCGAATTAAACATATCACACAAAGCCAAGTTCAATTTTTAGACTTTTTTGTCTAAGCATTTGTTATTTCACACTAGGCTTGAAAATTGTTCTTATCTTGCATGAGCACATTCTGGCAATCAAATTCAGTGGTTATTTATAAGACTGTTACGAAAAAAAATCAATTGTTTTAATTCACCAATTGCATTTTGTGAACTCCAGAATTTATGAAATTTGAACTCCCACATTTGTAATCATTTAAGACTTGTCACAGATCTAATATAATTGTTTATGCTCGACAGCACAATGCAAGAGGAATGATCAGTATGGCCAACAACGGTCCAAATACTAATGGCAGTCAGTTTTTTTTCACATATGGAGAACAACCACATCTAGATCTTAAATATACTTTGTTTGGAAGGTAAGGATTTATAAAAATGTATTTATGAGATTTTCTTAAATATTATCAACTACAAAAATACAGTTAACTTTGTAACAATTTACTTCTGGGGTTCAATCAGCAATGCTATCCAAAATATTGCTCATTAAAATTCAGTATGTAATCATAGAAATTGATACATAATTATTATAAATTACAACATAAAATTTTCAATATCAATATTATAGTACATTTTTATACAAACTTGAAACAAAAATCAAACTAAGTAAATGTTTCATACCACACTTTATAAATAAACAAGAATTTAATGGTAAATAAATAACTATTTTAATGTATATGCCACAATAATAGTAAGTTCATGAAAATAATAGTGTACTAATCTTTTGACTTCTTTTTCAGGATCATAGATGGTTTTGAAGCTCTTGATGATTTAGAAAAGTTAGCAGTTAATCCTAAAACTTTCAAACCAGTTTCAGAGAAGAGAATAACGTCTGTAACAATACATGCAAATCCTCTAGCTGGCTAGTTTTGTTGCAATAATAAAAATAATTTATAAATATCACTGCTTTTATTCATAACTATTTTATAGTACTTAATTAAATGTCATCACAGGGCAGAACAAAATGTGAATTATATAGCACTCTGTAGTATGTACACACAACTTATGTACTATGTAATCACAAATAGTAAAATTCAGTTTCAAATCTGTCTACTACATATAAATAAAATATTACCAATAAATATTGTTAAGTAACAAGTGTTCATGGACACTACATTATTTTTTGACTTACAACCTTAGTTTTCACTAACATTTGTGCTTGAAAGATGTAGTATATTTGTCAAATTATTAATGTGCATAATTGCATAATCAATATTGCTTCTGAAAATAGAACATTAAATTAAAGGATACTTGAAATATACGCAAATAATGAGTGTTTTTGACATAATAATGTTCAATATTTAATTAAAGATACATGTTTTTAATATTAAGTACTTAATTAATTATTGCTGGACAAACTTGTAAAGAGTGCAATATTTGGCCAATCAACACTGCCATGGTGCTAATTGATGAAAATATTTTCCCCACTAAAAGGGGGATCAACTAGGAACTTACTTTGCTAATATTTATATTTCAAGTTTCTAAGTCATAGAAATTGTCGTCTAAGGAAAATTGAGGTTCATTTTCCTTTTTAATTTCATTATCTGGAATTTTACCATCAAAGTTATCAGTAAAATGTGACTTTATATGTGCAACTAAGTCTGGTTTTTTTTCAAATGTCGCTCCACATTCTATACAAGGCATATTCACAACCAGACATTCGTGACTTTGCTCATGTTTATCAAGCTTGTCTTTTTTGTTAAATTTCTTATCACACTGATTGCAACTGAACGGCTTCATTCCTGAATGTATAGTTACATGTCTGTCTAATTCCCGTTTACGGGGGAACTTTTTAAAGCATATCTTACACTGGAAAACCCTGGAGCCAATATGAGCTACAGATACATGAGTTTTATAAGCATCCAAAGACGAAAATCTCTTTGGACACTGATGACATTTAATATTCTTAGGCTTATTTTTATTTGGTGGGGATTGTTTTGGTTTCGGTGGGGAGTTAGGGGGCAGTTTCCCTGATGTAGATGGGGTTTTTTGAACTTGATTCATAAAACTACTTTCACCAGATATGTGATCTGGAACTCGAGGCAAATCAAACTCATTTAAATTAGAGTCCCTGTTTTCTTGAGGTGATGTCATTAGGTTATTGAAGGGATTAACACTAACAACCATGTCATGGCCGTCTTGTTCACTCCCTAGATCCTTACGATCTGGACTTGTGGGACCATGTCTAGCTTCATGCTTGATGAGTTTATCTCTTCTAGCAAATGTCAAAGGGCACTTTGGGCAAACATACGGTTTCATACCAGAATGAACCAATACATGCCGTTGTAAATCTCCTTTAGCGACAAAACTCCGAGGGCACAATGGACACACATGCGGCTTGTGACCGGCGTGTATCCTTAAATGTTTGCTTAAATTTGTATTCCGGGAGAAACTTTTGAAACAATACTGACATTGAAAGGGCCTTACACCAGTATGGACAACCGAATGCTTCCTCAAATCTGACCGTCTGCCAAAGCTTTTCTCGCATTCTGGGCAGTGATAAGGCTTATCCATTCCATGTACTTGTTTAGTGTGTTGTACATACTGACTGCGTTCTGCAAATGCCAAGTGACATTCAACACACTTATACGGCAAGTTTGGGTCGTGAAAGCTTTGTTCGTGCTCCCTACATTTCTCTTGAGTAATAAAAGCTTGGTCGCAGTAACGGCACATGAACACATTTTTGAAGAAAGATTCAAGCATTGGTTCTCCATCTGGAGTATTAACACGCTCGACTGTTTCTTGATCAGGTTGTTCTACATTTTCCGAATCCTCTGAGGAGTCATAGTCGAGGCTAGGATCTACGACCATGACTACACTATCTTCAACAATATACTCTTCTGGCTTGGACTTTATTAAATCTTGGACATTGTTGTGGTTGTAAGTGCTCAAATCAGATGAATTAGAATTTTCCAACTCATTAACACGATTCGTTATTTGCCTTAGTTTGGATTCACTTTGTAAACACTGCAGTCTGAATTTCGAGCACTTGTCCACTTTGAATAAGCACTTGTAGCAAATTCGCGTAGGCAGCCCATCATTGGGTTCTATCTGCAAAAAATAAACTGTATGTACATCTGGTACCTATCGTTAAGAGAAATTACTTCATCTTTATGGGCAAAAACGTACCTGGAGCTCCAAACATTCAGCTATTTTAGAGGTTAGAGACATATTTGTATCGTCATCGGGAACCGCTCCAAAAATTGAGGCCGCCAGCGAACTCTTGCTCAAACACAGACGGCATAGAGAATGAAAATTAGCTATAATAAAGGCATCATCCATTTTGATCGCAATACATTTATGTAGCTGCACAGAACCACAACTTAAATGACAGTCTGATTTATTACAGCGTACGCCTTTTGTTTGAAACTAAAATCATATTAAGTACGACATGTTAGATTGAATAAATAAAATTCCTCTGAGGCTACGGCCCCGTGTCGCGACTACGCAATCGTTCGATCCGTCTCAACCGCGGCGACAGGCGGCACTCGGCAGGGCTGCGCTACTGGATCGAAGCATCGCTCATTCTTTCGCTACTCGCTCGTCTTTGTTACTCGCAAATGAAATAAAATATCACCATTAGATCTTTTCTTGCGTTTAGAATCAAGATCATTCAAAACATATTTAACATGAACATTTGGTAAAATTCAAATTTGAATTTAATAACACCGAAAACCCGCGCTACTTACGCAGTAAACCAAATCTGTACTTAACGCCTGCGATATTGAAGCCAGCAATACGGGAAGCCGATTGGTTGTTTTTGATGTTTACTGGATATCATAGAAAATGATTGGTGAAAAGTATATCTATTCACCAATCGATTTCGTCAACTAAACTGTTTACATTTTATCAATAAGTAAGAAAACGAACTAAATTTGACAAAAGCTAGAAAAAAAATGACAAAATATAGTCTGATGGAATCAAATAATCTGTTGTCTGTGTCACACTTTCATTTGCTCTTCTGCTTTATCCAATCCATATGTGAGAGACAGTAACGAATTGAAATCGATATTTGATGTTTCACTATTATTAATTATTGAATAAGTATATTAATTATTATTGTGAATATTATAATATTTTTAACATTGTAACCTTACCAAGGGTTTTATCAAATAGTTTAAACTTTGAATTAGGTATAATTACTTATATTTATTAAACAAACGTTAGTCACATAACCGACTTTGTGTTATGTAAATTTGAATGATAATAAAGGGTTTTAATATTATTAATTGGCACTAAGGCCTAGTCACTAGTCACTTGATAGAAAAGTGCGTATATAGTATAAAATATCGCGCTCATAGAGTTTTTTTTTGGAGTAACAATTAAAAATAAAAGAACAATATTTTATTTATTTTATAAAAATTGTATAAGGAATTTGGAACATTTTAATAGAACATAATCATATCATGAAGTTTTATTACAACGGCCTGGAATATTACTACAATATATATATAGGTTTATATTTAAGCATCTCTGCAATTACTAACTTTATCGGAATTAACGCAGCGTTGTGTGATATAATCGAACGACAATCCTGAATCACAGCGGAGAAGTCTTGGCTCCCCTTTGCGGCATGCGATGTACTTCTTACAACTGTCTTTATATCTGTTAAAATATATTATCATATTAAATATCTTACTTATTATATTTTCATGAAAATTATTATTTATCAACAGTTGAGTAATGTACTTACCTATAATTGTAGACTCGTTTTGAGAATCTACCATATTGGTTTTTACGGGTCGGTGGACATGTGAAACCTTGGAATG
Organism: Passova gellias; assembly: GCA_018249975.1. NCBI lineage: Eukaryota > Metazoa > Arthropoda > Insecta > Lepidoptera > Hesperiidae > Passova > Passova gellias. Next base: position 9,760 of record DWUN01002815.1, read on the forward strand.
CTGTAAAAAAATCCAGTTAAATACGTATTATAATTTTAATACAAAGGTGATTTCCATTTATAAAAAGGTTACCGTTAGGATTGCATGTAGGAACATTTTCGGCCCAGTCACAGATGCCAGAAATAGGGTTGAATGCTAAACCATTGGGGCAGCTCATGGGGGTGGCTCGTCCATTGTGACATACAGTATATTTTCCACAGTCGCCCTTGTTCCTTGGAAAATTTCCAAATAGTCGAGGACATTGCCCTGATGGTGAAGGTTTCCCTGCAATTGTTTAGTAGTATAAAAAACTCCAACATTATTTATTTGGGTAATGAACCAATACTGAAGAGAAACTCACGTGTGATAGTCTTGTTGACACATTTTATTTGCGAAGGATAAACGCAGGGATATTCTGGCCAGTAAGCCTTCGGATTAAAAATCAGTCCATCCGGACACATATATTTTCTAGCGACATAATTCTGCAAAAAAGAAAATCAAAATAGTTAATAAAATTTACTAGTATGCGGCATGTGTTTTATTCTAAAGATGATTTAACAATTGTTAATTCTTACCTTGCACTGTATATAAGTGTCACATTCATTAGCAAATGAATAATAACCATTAGATTGCTTACAATGGTAATTGACAAAAAATTTCGATGGGATTCTATTTGGTGTTGGTGAAATTGTAGTGCTTTGCGTAGTAGTAAGAGGTGATGTAGTATAGGATAATGTAGGTGAAAGAGGTTTAGTCTCTACTGATGAATCGGCCACAGGTTGTTTCTCTGGTTCTAATCCATCCATATCAATAATGGGATAGCGGGTGGTAGATGTAAATTCCTCAAAAAAATTATCTTGTTGTGGTGTAACATTTAGTATGCTGTAAGGGAGTTCAGATTGTGATCCTAGGTCTCCTTCAGCTTCGTAGTACCTTTCAGGTTTTTTTTGAGGGCTATTAACTGTTTGTTCTAATTGTGGTACTATTTCTGGTACAGGTTTAGGTTCTGGTTCCGATGATACTTCTATTTCAGGTTTATATGACGGTTGAAGTTCAGGCGGAGGCTTAGGTTGAGGGCCAAATTCAGGTTCACGTTGAGGTTCAGATTGAGGTTCAGGTTGAGGTTCAAGTTGAGGTTCAAGTCGTGGTGTGTGTTGAGATTCGGTTGTAAATTTGGGCTGAGGTTCAGATTGATCTTTAGGCTCAGTTTCAGCTTGAGGCTTGGCTTGTGTTTCAGGTTTATGTTCTGGTTTCGCTTGTGATTTTTCTTCACGTTCAGATTCAGTTTGTGGTCCTTCTTCAGGCTTAAAGGTAGATAATGCACTTTGATCTTCAGATTCCACGTCTGTTTGAAGGTTAGGAAAAGGCATTTCCGATACATTCTCTTCGGTGACGAGTAATGATAGATTGTATGATGGGTCACTTGATGGTAAAGTGAACATCGGTTCCGAAGGAGTTTTTTCTGTTTTAATATTTTCTGGATAAACTATAAACAAATCATATGTACTCATGGGCTTTGTATGATTAACTGTAATATTTAAATTCGTGTCAGATATTGTAGTAAAAGGTACTTGAGTTGGCTGGGGTCTGGCTAGTATGGGTCTATAAGGCCTTAAAGGTGTATTGGGAGGTCGAAGTGTCACTGCTAATGGCACGAGATTTTCACCGATAGATTGAATCATAATCGTTGAAGTCTCTAGTAACGGAATAGAAGTCGTAATAGAATCTTCTTTAACTGTTTCTATTTCGGAGGTTCCAGCCGCTGGAGTGATTGATTTGGAGATGGGATTAACTGTAGTATTGACATTAGGAACAAATGTCGATCCAAAGTTCATTTGAGTTGGTTCAGACGGTGACGATATGGGTCTATTAGGCCTTATTAAAGGCGAGTTGGTTGGTCGAGGTCTAGCTACCAATGGGCTGAGATTTTCACCGATAGGTTGTGCTTCAATCGTTGCCATCTCCGGTGCCGGAGCAGTTGTTATTTTAGCTACTTTTTTATCAATTTCACTTGTTGCTGTTCCAGAAGCTAGAGCTAACGGTTCTGAAACTAAATCAACTGTCGTATTAACATTAGGAGTAATCTTAGCTGGTTGGGTAAGAGTTGGTATGGGTCTATTAGGCCTAAGTAAAGGTCTATTAGGTGGCCGGGGTCTTGTTGGTCGCCTGAGATTTTGACCCTGTCGGTCAAATGATTGTGACCCTGTCGTCGATGACACTAATTCAATCGTTGATGTTTCCAATAGCGAAGCAGATGTAACAATAGGTTCTTCTTCAGCGATTGTAATTGCTGAAGCTTCAGATGTCGAGGTGGATTCTGGAACTGATGCAACATCAGTGTCGTTTCTTATATATACAGGGCCATTTGGTACAGACCGGCTGGGTAGTCGCCACGGCGATGGCGGTCTTCGAGACTGCGCGTCGGCTGTAAATATTACAAGAAAAAGATACGATTTATAGTAACACTAAGAGACTGCGACTAACACTGACTATTGAGAGAAAGTTAAACAATGAATAACTGTCAGTCGAACATCACGTACCCATAAAAATTAGAAATAACAGTATCAATAACTTTGCTCTTGACATGGTATATCTCACAATGCACACTCAACTTCCTGTGATGAAATAATGTTATGTCACAAAAATTTAATATTTTATAGTTCTCCTATCATGTATGATAGCCAAGTTAATTGTAATTACTTCGGTCATTAAGAAATATTTGCTTAATATGTCATGTGGTTCACTAGTGTAGTTAGTATAATTGTGTATCTGATAAACTATTGTATATTTATAAAAAACTGGCTAGGTCTCAATATAAAATTTTGTTTCAGTGATTTTGAAACCTTTTGTTAGGTATTTTTTAGAATGAAAAGTGATGAAAACTGAACTTCTTTGCCAGGCTAAATATTTTATGTCTTTTGTTTATTTTAGTACCAACATAATCACTAACATAAGTAAGATTTAGTGTACTTATTCATTAATATGGTAGAAGTGTTTTCGAACCTACAAGAATGTGTTTTTTGTGTTTAACGACATAAAACGTTGGTACCGCATCATCATTAAAAATATCATCAAAACTAATAGGAAGTAGCAGTAACTAAGATAACACGGCAGTAGAATATTAAATAACCAAAATCTAAAGATATTACTTAGATACAGCACTCACATTAGGGTAAAGCGCGACTTATGATAATTATTTACTACTAGCTTTTGCCCGCGACTTCGTTCGCGTGGAATAGTGGCTTTGGGCAACATATGGTGTATTATTACAAAATAAATTATAGCCTCGATGTTAGCGAGGATTAATAGCTATATAACAAAACAAGTTTCATCAAAATCCGTT
>DWUN01002816.1:0-13079 GCA_018249975.1 Passova gellias
AGGCAATATATTTATAAATGACACAAAATAGTCACGAATATATCTTCTTAAGAATGTACTCGTAGTTATATGTCGTAAACGAATCATAATTTCAATTCACACTGATGATTATTTTTAGAGTATATTGGAAATTATCTTTCAATTAACCATCTTTTTTGTCATAGTTGTTTCATACAGTAATCTCTTTTCTGTGTTATATAACATTCAAATAATGGTATGCAAATTAAGCGTGAAAAAATTAAGAATGGAAATAATATAAGCTGTATAATATTATTAATATTTAGTTTCGTAAGGCCTATATTCTAGTTGTTAAAGAACAAATGATTTATTTACCATCAGAACTACTTACTTCATGATAATAATCATTTTTACAAAGTACATTAGTTGTAAGTAATTCATAAAATTTGAATATTTTATCCGTTTGAATGTTTTGGGAAATGTGCAGATTAACTCTGGAATCAATAATATTATGTGACATATTAGCAGCAGTACGTGATAGCCGACGATCGACACAATGACGAAGTTATTAAGGATATTCGTATTTTTTATTGCGACAACAACTAAAAACCGGTCAACTGCGAGTAGAAATACGACATTTACTCTGCAATTACCAAAGTTCCAGATGATTCCAACCAATATTAATAAATGTTTCATTTCGGTTTTATTCGACATCTTAAAAATAGGTAAGTAAAAGTATATTTCTTTTAACCATTTCATTTTTCTTTAACTTCAAAAATTGTTTTGATAAAGCAGTATATTGTAAAAATCAATGAAAAACTTACAACTTACGTATTAGACGTCACGGATTATAAGAATTGTGTTTTTACCTATTCCTAACTTTTCAAACATAACAATGCCTCGATAAAACGGATAAAATAATTCATTATTTTAGTTTGTTCATCATTTTAATTAAAGAAGCGTTTATAAATCCACAGAATTTTTGTAAATACATACTTTACCGGCTACATACATAAATACTTAATTAACATAGTATAAAATTAACGCGCATTGCACTTATATAACTTATATTATTCACTGTAGTTAGGTAGGTACTTAGGTACTTATAAGTTAGATTAGAAAAGTAAGTGAAGCGAAAATAAGTGAGGGAGTAATTCAAACTTAACATTTTCTCGACAGCTTGTATTATAGAAATGCGTTACCTACTGTACAATACAGTATTGGTAGGTAACAAATTTCCATAAAAGCATCGTTAGCGATACGAAGCAAAAGTTGGTACCACTCATGACATTCGTAGGAGAGAGGGAACATTTTATTTTCTAATATAAAATTTGGATTACTACAAAATGTAAGGAAATCTTAATCCTGCTAATTAGTATAAAAAAATGCGTGATCCCTTTAAATCGATAGATTTCCATTTTTATGTTGTAAATTGTCAAGTGAAACCGATTGTAGAATGACTCCTTAGTTGTTTGTAATTAGAACTATTTTTAAATTTCAAAAATATATTTAAACACTCATTTCGCAATATTTGATAATGACCTTTTTTACATATTGTCAAAGAAACCTATATCTATGTACATTTGTGTTTAAAGATATGCAGTATTCCTAGATCAATTTTATAACCGTGTACCTTTATATTCTTGGAATTTGTAAAAATAGGCAGTTCGTTACTTAAATAATATTTAATTGCACTTGAGTATAATGTTGAACTAATTATACTTAGATAACAGATTTTCCCCTTTTAAATGTAATAATTGTTAGTGACGAACTACTCAGCACTTAAATTTGTAACTTAAATTGATGTTGTTACTAGCGTTATTTAACAATTTTTTTCATAAATTATTTTATGAATATCTTAAGCCCTAACCTTAACTTAATAAATTATATGTAAAGTAAATACTTGTATGTTAAAGTTGTTGGTGTCGTTCTTAACTAACTTTTTGTATACATATATATAGATATTCAGAAGGCTTAACGAGTTTCATTACTATGTTAATTCATTGGTGGCATTATCTTCCCAAATATAATGTTAAAAAAATATTGTTTTGTTTTTTAACTATTTTCCCCTCACCTAAAAGCACGCATAATCATACGAAGATTTACCACAAGATATGCTAATAGGGCGCGTTGTACACCAGTACAAAATGTGTAGATGTAAATACAGAATCGGTGCATTTGTTCTGTAAAAAAACAGTGACTAATATTAAACAGTCGGTAGCTGCCCACGATACTGATTTATATGTTTGCTTGTCACGTGTAAAATGTGACATGAACTTCCATCTGCGACATTTTCAGAAGGCTATATTTTGGCAGACTTCAAAGTATGTATTAAAAATAAAATGATGAAAACACATTTTCGACTTCTGTCATGCTGCCAAAGTTTATTGATGACTAATAGTTTGTAAGCGATGATACTAGTTAATAACTTATAATCGGATATATTGTGATAGTTTAGTTTTTGTAATTTAAAGTAAATAAGTAGTCCTAGACTTCCGCTTTGGATTTCCCAATTTAAATAAATACGCTTGAAGTTTTTTAATAATTTATTACTCATCCTTGGAAATTATCACATTTTTTACATTCTAACCAGCGAAGCAATAGTATATGTGTATAAATTAAGACATACATTTCCTGAGTATCACTATAAATAAGTACCATCGGTTCCGACTGTATGGTTAATTTCTTGTTTTTATAATAAAGTTAATGTAGCAACAGCACAAGTAATTAAATAATTTATATATTATATTATCAATGTTTTGGAGGTCACTGAGAAAACGTTGTAAGCAAATAACTTGAAGTTCGTTCAATCTTACCGAAATGAAAATACTTTCTGCGTGAAAATACCTAATGCATTGCCCATAATTTGCACCAGAAGTTAATTTTTTTTGCGTAATTAACGTTTCTAATGATGTCATGTTAAAAATTCATTATAAATAATATTTTACAAAAATGGCATTTGTACCTACTTCACACAGTAGGCATTTAATCTACGGAAAGCTTAACTAAGTAAAATATATAATAAATTTAAAGCTAACCGTTGCTATAAATAAATGATATATTAATATTCCCTTACAATATATTAGTAACAGTCAATTAGGTAGAAATAAAATGATAGCATGTAATTTTTGTTTATGAATATCTGTATGAAACTGTCACGAGGTAGGCAACTTAGATTAATATTAATAAAACCATTGGCAAATTGTAAAACTAAAAAAATATTTGTTATAATCAACTATAAGGAGACACAGATCTTAGGCGCCTACTCTTGCCAGGAAATCCTCTCGCATATGGCGGCTTAGCATTTGTTGTAACATAGTACACGCCACGCGCGCTGGAATAAAAACATGTATCTATTAACTTAAATATAATGAACGTTTAATAAATCTTTTTTTTATTTAAGTTTTGTTACAATATATTGATCTTCAAAACTTATTGAAGGAATTAAATTTAAGCACTTACTTATGCGTTACGTGTTCTCCCATGAGAACGTATTCGGTATCTTTTGGTTCACACCAACCAATGAGGTAAGAAAACAAGTTAGGGCAGGGTCCAGCCCAGAACCCTACGCGGCTGTTAATCGACTCTATGAAGTACGGGGTTACTTTGGTATGATCGCAAGAAAGAGTTTCTGCAATGAAACAAATACCAAAATTAAAGGCCATAATAATAGTACAAAAACACTAAAGCGCCATCTAGCTCACAATTGAGGCATTAGAGCTAAAAGTACTAAGAGTCCTAGTTGTGTTCCAATGATATAGATGGCGCCCTAATTGTAATTTTTTTAAGCTAACGTCAAGTTTGGTTACAATATTTTGTGAACTTACGAAATATAGTGTCATGAGCGCATCCAGGTTGGCTGGAGCCTCCGTTAACATAAAAATCAGCATGTCCATTAGGGCCCCACTGCCCAAGAATACCGGCACCGGTGTGTAAAATATCAACAAATAATGCGTCTGTGTGGTCCAAATCCCGAGAGCGATTGTTGCCCATGTAAAAAAATATTGTCGGATCTAAACCTAGAAACATAGAAACACATAAAAGCTATAAACATATTATTTAAAGTCATAAAAATCGGTCGAGTCTTTAAGCAACTTGAAGTTAATTGGTCAGCCTCAAACTCGGATGCATTCAAATAGGAATAAGATGTACCAATAATAATTTACTGCTGCTATACGAGTATCATTGAATTCTAATTTTGTTAATATTAACTAGAACAAAGCAGTAGAAGTACCAAAGCTATGAAATGAAATTGATGCGTTAGCAGCTTTTTGATTGTGAAATGTAAAACAAATATTTTGTTGTTTTTAGACTGACAGACAGAATTATGCTTTTATTTCTTTGTTTCATGTCTTTTGTTTTACTAAGGTATGTAGAATAAGATATGACGTAAAATTCAATAACTTGTTATTACCTTAAGAAAATGATTAGCAAATAATTTAAGCTCTTGTTAACCTGTGATTCTCCCAAGCTTTCCTTGCTCCAGATGATTAGCCACCAGCCCGAGTATGTGGGCTCCGACGCTATATCCAATAGTGTGGATCTGCTCCGGCGGGATCGATTTCACTGGGTGATATTGCAGGTACTCTACCAACTGCGTGATGCACAGGCTTGCGAAACGTGGAGCCCATTCTATCTAGAATATTTACACGATTAATAATGCGTCGTCACTTAAGGCAACAAAAATAAAAAAATAAAAATAAAACAATTTTTAATTACAAACGTACAGTCGATTAAAACGCTTTGCAGCGTTTTTGTGAAATTACATTTCATTGACATACTAGCAGCCCGCCCCGGGTTCGCACGGTAGTAGATGACTGCTATATTGCTTATTTACGATATTACATTAGAAACCTCAAATATTAAAGTATTTCTCTACTATATAATGGATATTTTTATGCATATAAACCTTCCTCTTGAATCACTCTATCTATTAAAAAAATCCGCATCCGTCGAATCAATCCATTGCGTAGTTTTAAAGATCGAAGCATACATAGGGACAGACAGCGGAAAGCGACTTAGTTTTATACTATGTAGTGATGATAGTGAAGTAACAAGTAACATGACATGTAGAATGTTATGCAGTTTATAAGTAGCTCGTTTAAAATTATCCAAATTCAATAAAAATAATTAAGATAATGAAATGAGCCCACCCGATATACCGCTGCTAGTAATATTTATTCCACATTCTACATTCTATAAATGAGTGATACAGTGTAACCAGTCGTAACGAAGCGTTGCATTTACGCCATATTATTGCAAAATTTCGTACTCACTAATAAAAACAGTCATTCACACGCTAAATAGATCGTGCATGTACGACTAGTTAGGTATGTACCTATATTTATTAGATTACTATCAATGTAATCAATCTTTTTGTAAGTATACCAAAATAAGCACTTATCAATAAATTCATTTCGTATTTCTCCAGCACTAATTATTACCATTTAAGGATAAAAAAGGCTATGTACAATATTTATTGATAAGAAAACCATTTTTTTTTCTGAAATAAACTATTGCCATTAAGTGACCGTTTAAAAACATGATGTATCAAATTTATTATTGCATTACTTAACTAGTAACATTTCTGCATTCCGTAGTCAATGTTTTTTATGCAACTCTACCTAGTTAAGGGAGCAAATTGTTATTGAAAAAAATATAATCCATTTCCAATATACATTGACAAAGAATGTATCATTTTATCTGCGGTACAATATTTCAAAATCCTCTCGTCCGCACATCCGCAGCCCTGAGCCTTGGCCTACTCGGATTATTGGTAAATCCGCTACTGATACTTGCGCTTAATCGACTTATAATGTACACACTGTCACAAAGGTTCAAATCTATTATGCGCCTTTCGGTTAGAATACATCATATTACTTGTCAAAAAGCAACTATTTAGTAAATATTGAGCAGTAGGTATGTAAAACTTATTTGGAACAATACCTATTCCTAATCCTAACGATTCGTAATTATTCGTATTTGTGACACAATTAATTCACTTTTGTAGCAATTAGTGTAAGTTTTAAAACATGTTAAGGTGCAGACGATGCAAGAAAACGCAGCTAACGAGTTCTTATAAAACTTTTTAGGCCATTAATGACTCATTGTATATCGACCTGATATCCACCATTACGCCATACTAACTCGTATATAACACGTACTTTTAAACTAAATAGAATTATTAATTTATTTTTGTCTAGTAATTTATAGCAGTGATGGCCTTAGTGATTTACTTTTTAACTTTCCACTCTGTAGGCCTATTGTTCCAAACATTGATTATACCCTCTCTTATACATATATAAATTAACGCTCTTGACAGTGTATAAATAAACAATTTATAAATTTAGTTACTAACAGCCACGCTAATGTTCAATGTTCTCTCTTTCTTATTTAGCTGTACTTAATTTGAAGTCGCGTACTGTAATTGTGTATACTCGGTACTTAGTAATGCATTTTTGAATAATGTCTTGAACTTGTTTTGGAAATAAATTTAATATATGTGTAGGGACGGCTTATAATAAAACAATAGTAAGAATAGTGGCAGCAACCTGACTGAGACAAGGCTCCTTTACTAAGCTTCCGTAGTCCACAATGAGAATGTTATAGTTCCCTCTTGAGAAATACGCCTTCCTCATGTCTGTACTTGGTGACAGATTTCTTCCACCACCGAAACCATGCACCACTATTTTGGTGGGATGTTTTGGATTGAATCTTGAGTATGTCAAAGAATCGTTGTCTAAGGTGTTTAGGAGTTCGCCTTTCTCTTGTGTTTTCCTGAAATTACATATGTATTTAGTAAATCTCTGAAAGAAAACCTAAATGTATGTAGAGCCTATCTCTACAGCCTACCGTATCATCGAGATTGTGGTGAATGCGAACCGTGTCACGGAACAGTAAAAAAGTTGAAAAAACAATTTTTAAACACTTGGTCATACAAATGTAAGTTGATATTTTACTTAAATCGAAATTCAACATCTTAATGTTATCAGCATGATTATTTATAAGAGTACCAAATTTTTATCAATCAACTATCAATCGCTTTTAAAAAAAGTAATACTTGCCGAGTGTAGAGATAAAACTGCATATTCGGATGTGGGCATCGGAAAGGAGGTGGGATGCATGACGTGGTGTTGAATAACTCCTGCACTGACTGGGGCTTCTCCTTGCTGGGTTTCGCGTTTTGTTGTTGGGTTTTTGAAACTGGAAATATATAATATTGATGTTAGTCGTTTGTACCACACTTGGTCGAATTTAGTCATATAGAGGCTGTGTAGTCTTCGTAAGTATATTATGTAGTTATATTTTAGGACAACGGTAATACGGTAAGTTAAGCATTTGGATACGTTTTGTTCACGTTTCGTGCTTAATGACGTAATCGCAGCATTCTAAATACATTATTATTATTATTATTATCATTATTGCTGTTATGAGTTAAAGCAATACGCAGTTCTTACAAAACTGCTTACAATACAAGCGCTTTCGTTCATCTTTACGTAATTCAGATTTTTTTTCCTCATCAATCCATATATTGATATAACTACCATAAAAAGATATTTCTTTTTATTCTTTAAAGCACAGAATGTTCTAGAGCTGGATGTAACAGATGTTAATTCTATTAAAGGTCGCGACGAAGGAACTTATAGCACTTTCACTGCGTAATAGCATAATTTCGCTATAAAATCCTAAGATGACGTGTTGCTTCTTACAATATGAGTTAACTGCGATCATGAAAAATCTAACGTTCCTACAAAAAACCTTGTAAACATGAAATAATGCATTTTGTTGTAAATCTTATGGTTATCGGATTATTGGATAGTTTAATGAATTCTTTGACAAACAGCATTACAACACCTCACGAGAATGTCATGGGAAATTCTTTAACAGAGATCTTTCCCACTGCAAATCAGTATTCACACCACTTACTATGATACATGTTATAAACGAGTATCTCACACGCGCGACAAATTCACGCGGATTGCCTTACAACCATTACTTTTAATCTACATTCGCTTTTAGATCAGTCGGTCGTGTCGATGTTAATATACTAAAACTACCTACTTACAACTATATGGCATACAATAACGAAAACTGTATACTTACAACTATAAGGCGTACAATAAATTTTATTAATAAAAAAAAATACAATGAAAAACCGACTTTATACAGATTAATTCTACTTCTACACAAAAAATGCACTACTGTGTAAAATTTATTTTTATATCTATCAATTTCTCATAAATACATTACTAAATTATAAATCCCATATAAAATGTCTATCGCCTGTTCTTTCAGCCTAAGTGAAATTTTTTCTTTAAATTTAAATGGGACCAAAAGAGAAGTATACCTACAGAAATTAAAGAAATCTAAATCGGTAGAAAAATGACGGAGTTCTGAGATACCAAACAATACAAAAACAGCTACAAACGAATTCTAGACCTGTTCTTTTTTGCGTTCCTTAATAAGGTCAACTATGTACGAAAAATATCTTAATACGTTGCCTATATACATAAATTGCTTCCGTTATGGGAACCTACGTAACCTTACTTTATGGCCGATGTTATTTGACTGAAATTAGTGTATCGTAATTTGTAATGTTTATTTCCTCAAATTTTTTTTAATTTATCAGGCGTCGCAGATGTATAATACGAGTATTATAATTTCAGTGTACAAAAACAACAACTAAAAGTGGTACAATTTATAACAAGTAACATTTAGTTTAGTAAACCAGTATTTTATCCGCAATGTCAATCATAATGTTAATTGTCTATATCTATACTCATAAATAAATAAGCAAAGGTAAAACAGTTCAATACGTTTTTTTTCTGTTTGTCAAGTGAATTACCTTTTATTTTTTCGTTTGATAGGTTATGTGTGTGGACAAGTGTTATTATTAAAAACATTAATACCGAATATCGACCACCGGGCGAACTCTAGTAATAATAATTTTAATGCTATTTATAGGCAGGTGTTTTTATCTTTGTTACATGTATTAAATCGCTGTAAATAATTTTAAGTACAATAAAAAGTGACAATAAGCAGCAAGGTAAACATATTTCACTTGGACACATATTACCATGTCGCGAGTGAAATACCTACTAGAAGTTTCTATTTAGTTCACTAATACTTGTTAATAATACTTTGGTCCTTAATGTTACTATCATAAATTACAAATTTCAATGTAAGCCATAAATATGTCTTCAGTGGTGTTTTATGTCAATTAGTTGAATTAAGCCTATTAATAAAGTGTACAACAATGCGATATTACAGATCGGAATCTGATTAACTCATAATAAATAATCTTTTTTTAAAATTAAATTTCATACACTTGCATATTACAAAATAGCACGGGTGTGTATCGTTGAACACGAAGGTTAATTACTTCATTATTTCTTAACTTCACCTTAAACAGAAAAATGTTATAAAATTTAAATTACAAGGTCAGTTTCACACTACGGTGATACTTTGTATTGATAACGTTAGCTTGAATGTATGTGAATGTCGTACTTTTAAAAATCGAGTTAATTAATACATAATTACAAATTTAGATACTTAGATATATCTGAGCGTACTTTGTATTGTATTACCTTTTAAATAGTATAATCTTTGAACTAGTATACCATTAAATATATTTTTTTAAATCCAGTAAACAAATCGCTTATTTTAACAGTACTGCGATTTTTTTTCGCTGCTTCTACTCCCAAAACCTGTGACAGCCTTCAGGCACCAGGCTTTTCAGGCGCCTGAATAAGGAGGACCTATTAATGATATTTATAAAAAAAACATGATAGACAATATTATCCTAGTAACAGGTAGTGTAATGAAAAAAAAACAATTCATTTAAATGTTACGTTTTGTTGTACTGCTTACGTAAAAAATCGGTACGTATTTCATTTCGATGAAACTTGACATTAATGAAATTCGTAACGATGTGAAAAATCATATTGCATTTAAATACAGTGTTGAACTTATATAATCATGACTGGGCCGTATTAGAAATTTATAATATCATTCATTAAAAAAATACCCGAACAAAGTAAAAACAAATAAAAACCTTAGGTACAAATTTTAAAACAAATAGTTTACAAAGTATTAAACACAAGACAATAGTCTATGTCTGACATATCAATCTGCCAAATTGAAAAAAGCCGTTATTTGTGTTTAGATCGTGAAACGGTGTGAATAAAAACAATGTCATTAACATTCGTTTGCGTATGCGTTTTGGCTTTGTTTATATCAAGTGAAGTAACATAACCGTTGTGAGAGCAGAGAACGAGTTGTTATGCAAGCTTGAATGTTGCCCGACTCACTTTTAACGTAACTGTAGCGTGGCCATCTTGCAACAGCGAAACAGGATACACATCGGACTCTCTTCAGTCGACTTAAACTGAGATTAATTTTAACTGACTTATGGTATATATCTAAAAACCGCTGGTAATAATAATAAACTAATTTTGGCTGTAGATGATGATGATGATGATGATTGTTTCAATAATATTGTTTAAAATTAACAAGAAATTATGACATTAGGGCTGACAAAAATTGATTTAGCTTCTTCTTATTATATGTCTTAACCTAATAAAAATTGATTTCTGACTCTTTAATATTTTTAAGCTTATTATATTATAGCAAATATCAACTTCCTTGTTTCTTAGTTCAAATGTAAATAGTACCAATAATATATTCTGAATTAATATGGAGGGTGGAATTTGGGGTAGGCTTCATTTAGTGAACCTTTGAGGATTACTACTAGCAGTGACTATCTGTCGCCATTATTTTCGATATCATGGTTACTTTACTTACCACATTCGGAAGTAGCGCATTGTGGGCACGTAGCATTGCGCGTAGGTAATAAGTATTAACTATGTAGTTTACGGTTTGGAGATATTCCCGAGGATTCTTTTTGTGATCCTTCAATAACAGTATGACAATATGCATTACGCTGTAACCTCAGAGGCGACTTGTGTACATCAGGGAGACGATAATAGGATTGATAATGATAGATTTCATTATTTATTTAAAAAACATGATGAACGGTAATTTTAATTAACGGTTTTCGTAACACGTTCTTTTGTCTAACTTAAAAAAAAGTCTTATGTCAACCATTTAAAGAAAGATATACTTCGATATGGTCATTGTAGTTATAATAAAAACATCTTAATTTTTTCTGAGGAAAAAAATGTCCAAACAGTGATTTATATTTGAGGTTTCATATTATATTCGAAACGTTGAGGAAAACATTACGTTTTACTTTCTGAAATCCTTACTACGAGTATACCAGGATGCCGGCGACCTACGTAATCACATTCGGAAGTGTACGATGCAAGACGACTCGTTTTAGGCCGTTTGTGCACAGCACAGTAAACTTGTGTTTCACTGAAAACCGGATAAAGTAAAAAAGTAATACGTTTTACTTTGTACTATACCATCACTCCAGGTTCAAATAGGGCAAATATCTCTATCATAACCGATTTGATGTACTTCTAATAATGGATATTATGTACGATTGCTTTATGGTAATATGTTGACTTTTGAACTACCGACATTTAAATAGTTGACTATTGTTCGTGATTCTTCGGTTGCTCCTACTATTATTACTACGTGTATATTTTTAAAGGCATTATTAATAAACTTCGTGTTAAATGTCATTACCCTGAACCGCGATACTGTATATGACCTCTGTACAGCCTCGCAGAATAATGTAGGTATCCATTGCTTTATACTTCGAAGAGATAATTCAATGACGGTAAAATGGAGAGTGACAGAGTGCTTCCTTGTTGTGTAACCGGAACCTAGTTTTTGTATCTGGCAGTTGTCTATGTCTAGAATGTTAGTTTTTATATAGTTCTTGTTCTTTACGTGTCGGTATGCGATGTACGTTTGGCATTTTAACTAGAATGATTATAAATTATAAGAAATACTTAATTCAGGGCTTATTTTTTTGTGTGCGCTTAGTATCATACATAAACGTGAAGATTAAATGTTTAATTGTTGATGTATTTATCTGTGTATAGACATAGGATTTAAAAAGTAACTCGCATACGAGTATATACATATAATAAACTTGATATTACACTAATAATAATTAATAATAATAATAATTTAAAATGCTGCATGTATTTTTGCTCATAAATTAATAAGAAAAAAAGCTTAATTTAAAATGAGATTTAATGCAATACATTTAATCTGCAATAATTCAATTTCTTTCGACTTAGTTTATTTCTTTGTTAATTCATTACATAGCAGAATATCTGGTAATTAACAAGTTTTCATTGGTAAAAGAAATACAATGATCTTACCAGTTAACTGCAACGCGGTTATTCCAATAACAAGCAACCACTGAGAGTTCGTCACCATATTTAAATTTATTAATAAATCACAGCTAAATTATCACTGATTATGAATCCCTTATTGTGAAGAATTGCCGAATACACTTAAAGTCGCCATTCGTAATAATACGGGCAATCACTAATTATTAAAAAGGTAACTCGACAATTTGTGAAAACGAGTTTTAAAATTTTGGTGGCGGTCTTTTCGACAATAAAATTGAAATTAGATTTCAAAGGCGTGTGTTGCTTGCATTTTCTGTGCGAGTACTGACAGCGAAAGTGGTTGTATATGATGCTGACCCTCGACGTCATGCCTCTTGCGCCCCCTCTCGATACAAAGTCATCGCGATTCCCATACGCATATTTCGCTCGTAACCAAATTACGTAATGATATAATAGCGTTCATTAAGGTCCGTATTTCTGTGACCGCAATAATATGCGGTAATTAGAAATACTCAAGTTTGCTAGCAAGAATTATGCGTCTGGGTAGCCAATTCTTTATTTCATATTCCGTAATCAATCCATAGATGTGGCCCTATACATATATCTACTACCTGTATGTTATAATTTGAGCAGGCTAGAATTATACTCCATAAATAAATGCCCGTTCTAATTGGTAAATTAGGTTTGATTTTGTTTGAAAGAATCGCACTTATTTCGTCTCCCTAATTGGCAAATCACGATTGTGTCTATATCTGCATTCATATCAATTATGTTTATCTTACATAGTATAAAACAAAGTCGCTTTCTCTGTCATGTTATGTCTGTCATGTCCCCTTGTTCCCTTAAATC
>DWUN01002817.1:0-13076 GCA_018249975.1 Passova gellias
TATTAAATAAAACCGAATCAAAATCCGTTGCGTAGATTTAAAGATTTAAGAATAAATAGGGATATAGAGACAGAGAAAGCGACTTAATTTTATACTATGTAGTGATACATATATCTGACTTCCATCTCACCTGGAACTCTACATGCCAACCAACAGGGCCGCGACTCTACCAAATAAGTCGTCATTTTATCTGCGTCACACAAATATTTACCTTGCGATGCCTTATAAGATCATCTTAAACGACCAACGAAACAATTAACACGTACAAGAACCATTCGTTATGGATGAAGGCTTCGCATTGATGACATTGAATTCACAACATCGTCAAGCATGATCCTAATTTCTATGCCTCTTAAAAGTCACAAAAAAAAACAAAATAAGTACTGATAGCTTAGTGGTTTCCAGTCTTTCATTCAGCTGGTCTGGGTTCAAGTTCCAACACTCCTCCTTTCAAAGCCGGACAATGATTAGTCCTAGAACCCACGACTTCGATTTAAGAGTCGGGATTTGTAACCACTAGATATAAAGGCCAGTCAAAGCTTAAAAAACTAATAATAAATCAAATTTACACCACTGTAATATTTACACTGAAACTGATTTTTGCCGAATATAGATTTTACAGTTGCAGACGTTACAGGTGTCATTTGTCTAATTACAGCTGGACGCACAGCAAAGGTACACGCTTTTCCAGCGGGGGCTGTGGGAGACAGCTCAACAAGTACCTCGTGGTATCATAAGAGACATTCCTACATTCAGACAGTTGAGGATGCTGTCCATTATCGGGCCTGCCGCTCTGCCGCCCGACCAACTTGATAGGGTAAGAACGTTTGAGTATATAAATGCAAGGTTAAACAATCTCCTAACCCTATCTTTTTGTTCAATAATTTCTAACATTGTTTATAAGACCATACTTATTTGTTTAAATAAAAATACTACAGGTAGTCGCACTTTCAAATTTAGTTGGCAACATATAAATAGCAATATGCTTCCTCTAAACTTAAAAGAAACATTTTTCGTTATATCAAATTATATTAGTATAATTGTTATAGCCGGTAGCAGATATGAAGGATTTCAACTAATCAGAATAACATTAAATACCTTGACAATACTCTGATTGCCATCTCACTTCAACTGGCCAATAGAGACAACTGATACAGTACGTATCCATATTAATATTATAAATGCGAAAGTAACTCTGTCTGTCTGTCTATCTGTCTGTGACGTCATCATGGCCAAACCGCTCAACCGATACTGATGAAATTTCTTATAGAGATACTTAAGGGTCTTGGGGTCAACTTAAGCTACTTTTTTCGCACATTTCTTTTAGTTATTCCAGTTTTCCACGAATTTCACTGTTTTACGAAAATATCACAAATTTGACAAAAGAAAGCTTTGCGACACACTGATTTCCAGGCGGGCGAAGCCGCATGCAAAGCTACTGTCTATATAATTTAATATTAAATATCTTTTATCTCTATCCAGTACAACCGCATAATAAATGACATGCTGGCTGTGTACAACACGGCGGAGATCTGCGCGTACAATGAACCGTTCAAGTGCGGGCTACATCTGCAACCAGAGCTGCAGTTCATAATGTCGCACTCGCGAGACTGGGACGAGCTGCAGCATGTGTGGACCGAGTGGAGGAGGAACACGGGCAGGCGGCTGAGAGACCTGTACGAGCAGCTGGTCGACCTCACCAACCAGGGTGCCAGGCTCAATAGTGAGTTGTAGCTTATCCTGCGAGAATAGGTCAAATTGAGGGATGAAATCGACTGCAGCAATTAACATGGTCGGTACTACATTTCGGCCAATTTTGTTTTATTGCATTAGAAGTCTTACAATATCTTTGACCTCACAAAGTATTATGTTTCAAAAAGGACATTTTCAATGTTTTCCACTTCGAAATAAATCAGATGTTTTCGTGGCGCTCGATTAAAAAAGTGGGCAGATATGTTCATTTGGATATACTGAAAGAAAACACTTTTTTACTTCCGACTTTGTTAATTGCTGCAGTCGATTATTATACTCGCATGTACTGTAGCAATGTTGGAGGACTTGCCGCTAATTCGGTCGCAGCGCCGACAAGGTAATTAAATAACAAAGTTACTGCTTGCACTCGTAACTAATGCATATTTCAGCGGCAACCTACTGTATATATGGTATTTGACTGAAATTAATAATTTGATATTTTTCTTATCGACCCTTTTATTGTTTCACTTTGGGCTTCCTTATATTATACTTCCTTATTTTGAGAAGGTTTTAAGCTCACCGTCTACCACGATGGCACAGTGCGGATGGGCAGACTTCACAAAGTTAAGATAATATCTCCATATATACACTATGCTTGTCCAAAATTCATGCTATTTTATATGGCTTTGAATTTACTTCCCTGCCCACTGCCCATCTCACGAAACCAATCGAGAATATTCCAATAGCAGTCACGCATACGGTGTTAATAAATCGAAATCGAAAGTAAATAAAGATATTATAATGTTGCAAATTTAAAAAGGTCATGTACAGTAGCTATTTAATTAACGTGCTCGAGTTCCATCAAACATTGTTGGGTATTCACGTAATAACTAAATTCCTCGTAACTGTTGAAATTGCACTTTGTTAAAATGTTCTATCGTATGTTTTGTTTATCTATTGAATTCAGCTAGAACCGTACAAAATTGCGTTTTTATTGCGGGACTGTAAAATATTGGCTTCTCGTATATCCTCAAGCATCCTCCACGCACTCCAGGGTGGGTTGGCGGATACGGGTTAGTGACTAATGCATTTTATGTTTTAGAGGTCGTCTCTAAATAACCGGGGTTCAACTCCGTAAAGCGTCCTCTAAAGCACGAAAACAACAACAACAACATACCATTACGCCAGGTCACTAACGGGGTAAGCAGAAAGCACCAAGTGCCAAATATCTCTGTCCTTGCAAATCTGACGCGCTTTGTCTACAAAAAAGAAAAACACGAAAACGCTAGTGAAAATTTGCCTCTAGCGGTCACCTAAGTACTGATGTCCCCAAACAGGTATCTTGAGATCTCTAACCGATTTGCCTAAAAGCGCTTCTTATTAAATACTAGCTGACCCGGCAAATGTTGTTCTGCCGTATATCAATTATAACAGTATTTCTCTACGAAATAATGTTTGTTATTATACATATAAATCGTCCTCTTGAATCACTCTATTTCTTATAACAAACCGCATAAAAATCCGTAGCGTAATTTTAAATATCTAAGCATATATGTATATGGACATACAGCGACTTTGTTTTATACTATGTAAAGATGATGTAATTGTTAACATCATCAGCGATATAGATATTTAATTAAAAAACCTTACGGAGCTCCATCGTATTCCCGTTAATAAAATTCCGTATATTTCATTACATTCTCAACGCTGGTAGTAGCTGAAAATTTCCCCATTCCATGTTCCGTGGCATCTTCTCATTAAGTATGAAGTATAAGGCACGTAATGCGACGTAATGTTATGTAATAACACACACACACACTCAGGTATTTCTCGAGATAATGATGCGAGTGGCAAAAATTCACGTTGTTTTTGCGATTTTCGTGCGTACAATATGGTTTCTACTGAGTTTTTCTTAGACGTGTTACACGAGTACAGTAGCTTTCGATATACATTGGTCCGGATGGAACGTTAAACTTGGTATATTAATAACTAGCTGTGATCCGGGGTCTTACCTGCGTAAATCCCTATCACGACGGAATTTCGGCTTAAAATGCCTATATGTTACCCTATAACCTCGTCTATCTTTCAGTGAAATTCCCATTAAAATCGGTTCAGCCGAGATCAACCCGGACAAACAGAAAGACAGACAGACAAAATATCAATAACTATAAATCGTTAGAAAATACAGTAATTTTCAAATCACAGACAGACACTAAAATTGTATTTATATGTATAGGTACGTATAGTTTCAATAGTGAATAGGTAATTTAAAAGCAGTCGTGCTCCATCAGTATGAGCATCATTTGAAATGGGTCATAAAAATTACATTATAAATGTAATTTTAAATTACATAAGCGCCACAAGCATTAACTAAACGCGAATCACCTTATTGACTTTCGACGAACTGCGTAATTTAAAATCCGTCTACAAATTCGTATTAACGGATAGAGTTCTACCTGCAGTTGGACTACACAGTGCTCGTATGTGCGCCGCTGCTTTACATGTGAAATTGGTAGCAATTTACATTGTCCCTGTTTGGGCTTTCGCATATGTGTATATAGCTTAAAGTAACTATTCATTAATAATTTAGAATTATGGGTGATTGCTTCCAAATGTAATGCAACATTGCAATTGAGGATCTAGAATTCTGTGTCAATTTTACAGCTAGTAATGTCAAATATTTTTCTTATTCTTAAAGAATGCTTTCAGTTTTTCGACATATTGGTTTAATTGAAGTATACTTCAGCACATCAGCCGCCTCCGCGCAGGCATATCAATCCCATGCCCAGCAATGGGATGTAAATAACGCTGCTGCCGTAGACAATTAAGTGGGGTAACTTTGCGATGGGTACATATTACCAGATGTAATAATCCATACTAATATTATAAATGCGAAAGTAACTCTGTGAAATCGTCAAAGCCAAACGGCTAAACCGATTATCATAAAATTTCATCTAAAGATTCTTGAGGGTCTTGGGGTGAACACAGGCTACTTTTTTCTCCCCCTTTTATTTTAATTTTTCCAGGAATTTCACTGTTTTACCAAAATGTCACAACTTTGACAATGAATACTTTGTGACACACTGATTTCCAGGCGGCGGGAGACGCGGGCAAAGCTAGTATTTATATAAAAGTAAATCTATGTAGCAAAAAATACCTGAAAGATCCACAATGTATAGAAGTTAAAACGTAACTGAGTTTTTGCGAGATAAAAAGCGTTTCACGCGCGGACCGTTTTTACACAGGCCTTTCGGAATCCGTTTCTTTGGCAACGACGCGGCGGTTAGCGTTTCCCCAAGGACATGAAACAAATTTGTACTTTTTTTCCCAAACTTCCACACCTAATGTAGGTATGTATTGTGTTCTACATAATTGTGTGCCGTTGAATGGAAATCTAAACAGAATATATGGATATTGTCTGTGAGTGTTACTCTTGAATGAGCCGTTACGGAGTTGTTATGTAAGTGTTCTTATTACGGATCTTGTGACAGAGCCAATGAGAGCTTGCATAAGCTTATACAAAGCTGGCGGTAAGTGTGCTAAGATTGTCTTAAATTTGACAGCTTCGTGTTATCTTTTTAATGAGCTCTGGCGGCCTTAGCTTAGTCTTTTGGCCTGACATCTGACTTTTATTGTTATCGCTGTTTTGGAGAATGTTTACAGAAACAGTTAAATTCAAAGGAAAACTCTCAGGTTATGCCGTAGCAAGCTACGACCAGTGGTTTTCACTGTTACGGCTACACTACTAAGAGCTACCTTCCAAAGACTCTTCGGATGTTGCAAGTATCCATAAGCGACGGTGACTACTTACCGTCAGATCCGTATACCTGTTTGCTAGGCTGATAATTCAGCCTAACGAAACGAAACGAAAACTTTTATATAGCTTAGATCGGACTATTCGTGTGGCGTGAACAGCCTTTCGTAATTTCGCCATTAATTAAATTAAAATCAATGTAAATATAAATATCTATACGATATCAAATCAAGTGAAAAGAAAGAATAAGAAATAAGACGGAAGAGAAAAAACCGCGTTTATTATATTTCTATGTGTGCAATTATGTCATCGATTCTCTCAATAAAGGACAACAGTACCACTTAATGTGTAACACGCGAGAAGCGACATAGTTAAAAACTGGGTCGCATATAACAGAGTACAGTAATGAAGCTTTCACTCTTGACATTAATTACAAAAATTTGACACCGATAGCTATCTTAATGATGTGTGTTTTTAATTTTACAAAACGAAACCCGCAACAAAATCAAACACGACAGAATTCCTATACATAACTGAGCAAAAATGAAATAATATTATAGTCGAGATTTATTTACGGAATGCTTTCTTCTATACATACTAATATTGTACATGCGAAAGTAACTCGGTCTGTCTGTCTGTGACGTCATCACAGCCAAGCGGCTGAACCGATTGTGATGAAATTACATATAGAGATACTTGAGGGTCCTGGAGTGAACATAAGCTACGTTTTTCTCCCATTTTTTTTAGTTTTACCAGGAATTTCATTGTTTTACGAAAATGTCGCAACTTTAAAAAAGAAAACTTTGTGACACAGCAGCAGCCGCGGACAAAGCTAGTCTCAAATTAAAAGGAACATTGAATAACAAGTGAATTTAACACATCGGATGCACCGCATTAGCCGACCTCAAATGAAATTGCACTGCTATTTGAGTCTTAACATGTTGCCAGTTAAGATGTCTCCACTATTACTAACAGCCCCATTGCCACAGTCCTGTTACTAATGAATACTTACCAACTAATTCTTATTAACGGCCTGAGGCCTATTAACTGGCCTCTTGGTCGAGTGGTTAGAGACCCTGACTGCAAAACCGAAGGTCGTGGGTGCGATCCCGCTAAGAACAAACATTTGTGTAATGACCACATCTGTTTGATCTATGCCTGGATGCAATGAAAATATCTGTATAACTATTATATCGCATGTATATTATACGTATGTTTATCACCTACCCGATTACCAAAACACAGGCATTTAATTCCCTAATTTGGAATCAGCCGTGTGTGGAAATATCCCAATTATTATTTACACTTACCTATTACTAACTGAATTTGCATTAACAGTTCCATTAATTTATACAAAATTAAATCACTAGAACCTATAGGCAAGAGGTAGCGTAAAATTAACAAGTAGTATCAAATGATTCTAAAGTGGATAGTTTATAAAATGCAGATCTATCGAAGTCCCAGTTGAGTAATTCTTGATAACTAGTTGCATAAACCACCACCGGCTTAATAACAATTTGCTGCTCCGAGGTGGAAACTAGTTTCAAATCAACGCAGTAATTTGAATGTCAAATCGCCGACACGAAATGCACCGTACTTTATGTTCCTCTCGTCATGAATGTCTATTTTACATAGAGTTACGCCTATCTTATCTAAGGATGGGCAGAGACAAAGGGTTTCTACGGGACACGGTTCTGATAAGTTGTTTTGTGCTCTTGTATTTGTAAAATTTAGTTCTCACTGTAGACGTATTAAAATTGTTATAAATTCCAATAAAATATGTTTCACTTAACATTAAAGATTCTTATGTAGTAGGCTACTTCAAAATCTATACAAAATAATATTTGAAACTAGATACAGGTATTTTATAGAAGTAGACGAATTTAGTGTTACCACAGATAAATATTTTTCCTGAAAAAATAAATGTTGCCACATTACAATAATGACCTAATGTCGCCATAACACCCTTATGAGTCCCAAATAGCGCGTTCTACTTTACACGTTTGCAAAAACCAGGGAGGGAGCGAGTTAAAATGTAATAAAAGTCCACCATTAACTTGAAACAAGTTGTGAAGGAGGAATATTTTCGGAACAATTATTCCGTTTCGCGAAGAAGAGACACGTCCGTAATAAATTTGTCCACCATGTTTATTCTCCGGCGGGAAATCACAAATTTGAATTGCTAAATTCCTTTGGCTTTATTTATTTTTGTTCCATTCGCCGCTGTGTTTATGACGCTTGAAATGGACATGTTACGACGGACGCCCGGATATGTGGATTATATTAGGGACGTCCCTTTCCCGTCGGTTAGTTTCAAGGGCTTATTTCCATGACATACGTTTTTCTCATATCACTATTAGTATGCGCATATATATAAAGAACATCGCAAAGATTTACTGTGACAAATTAAGCTTCTAAAACGTTAATGCACAACAATTCGTCCGCCAAAAACTGCTTTAGATATAAATGTGATTGTAACTAACATTATTGTTTGTATATTCAAGCGATAAAGTTTTGAAAAGTTCAAAATGTTACCAAATTCCATATTTTACCTGTGTATACTTGTATTTTACCCTACAAATAGCATGAGGATGCACACTAACTAATACTAATTGCACTTAGCTGACGGAAGCAATGTTATATGTACTAATAGCATTATTCCTGCAATCCTATTAATTATTATAACTAATTAACCCAATAACCAACTGAAGAGCTCGTTAGTGATGCCGCGGCTGTAAATTGCATGCAAACTGTATGGTGAACCAACACCCTTCACGATCGGTATTAGGATGGATGATCGCTACTGTCTTTCAGGAGCCTATCCGCCGCTTAGGGAGATGTTAACCAGTCATTCGCTGTTGTTACTTAATACATAGATATCTATATTAAATTTTCAATAACAATCACCTATATACCTATAATTATAACCATCCAAAAATACGTGTATATAAAACAGTCTTGGAAACACTTTGAAATGGATGTCTCGTTTATTTCACAGGGCCTAAGGGAACGGCCTAATGAGTGACAGTGTGCGTTTTTATGAAACAATTTTACGATAGGCATAGAGATAACTGTTTCGGTATAAATCCCCGCTACAATGAAAAGAACGAAACGAAAATGTTCTAACTAAAATTTTGAGCTGAATTCGCTGAAATAATTCATAGGAAACATTAATTCAATGTAGGAAAAGACAAAGAAATGTAAACCGGCAAACGTTTTGAGATATGGGCGTCTTGCCAGAGCCAGAGAGAGGGTAATGCTGGGTATGGGGTATTCTGCTTACTTTTATTGTTAGCCAATTTCTCTTTACACTTGCCAATATGTCACGGACTAGTGATTTGAACGTTTCTTCGATCTATATCTGTACTGTTCAATGCCTGGCCAAAGTTGGCAATACGTAACTTCGACGGTTTGTCTTCATTACAATTTATCCGGCAGAATCAATACGGGCTTACGAAAATTGATGTAAATAAAAAATATCAGATACTTAGCCTCGTTGTAGAATATAAATATACAATAATACTGACATCTGATTCAAATGTTCCCGTGTGTGGTTTGAAACAAAGCGTAACCTACTATTGTTACATTTACAAATTCACAACATACTATACTCTCATTGTTAATGTCATTAATATACGTATAACATCACGTGTTCTGTACGATATTTGCGTTAACTACTACAGTTTAAAATTCAGTGCGCGGCAAATTATATTTCAATTGAATTACTTCCTGTCATCCCGGTCCGCAACGCAAATCACCATTTCCTTTCGCAGTTATTATTTAGTTCAAATCTTCCAGGTAACCGGAAGGGCCAGAGGGCGCGTAGAAATTGTAGATTTACGGACCTCGGCCGAAAATGGAAACAAATGATGCTTCGGCCGTGAAGAATGTTTCGCAACAGCAGTGGTTCCGCCGCTGTGATGGACGGCGCACTAGTTCAAATGTATTTTCGGGGGTATTTTGGGCCATACAATTTGAAATTGGAACACAACGTGGATTTTTCATTTACTCACGCCTCCAAACACTTTGCATACCGCATCTTATCTTTTAGATATCGTTTTAAAATTATGGCTTAATTTAAATTCAGTAGTTGAAAAATCTAGATCATTATGTGATACTAATAATAAATATGTGATTATGTTTCAACCCACAACGGCTATAGGGTTACCTTTATTAATATAAACATAAGATTCAAATTTGAACGAACCAAACGTCGTGATGAGATGCAAGTAAGCATGTTATGTACGAAGTAAGAGGTCCTTTGTACGTACTCCCTAATTATCTTTTCAAGTAATAAGGTATAAAATATGGACCGTTCTGTATACGTTTTTAAGCACTCAGTTTAATTTGAAATGAATACTAAAAGATACTAAAAGATTAAAACAAAAGTATTTAAGTTGTTAACTAATTCAGCAATAACAGTGCTCCAATTCGGTGGCAAAAAACATCGTTCGTTTGCCTAATGTCCATAAGTAATTTACATAAATTATTGTCTTGAATAGGAATCAAATTTACTCGTACATCCGGCGGCAGAGCATATGTTTCTTCACCCTCAAGATAGAACATGGAGGTAAATTTCACTGCGGTATGGATTATACCGTGTTAGCATTTCCGTCAAGCGGACCCTCGTCACTCAGAGCCTTACTTCAACCGCCTTATTTATAGTTCCATAATTAAGTCGGACACCTGACTAACAAGCGGCCGATGCGTAAGCAAAATTGTGGACTACCCACCCGTGTAACTAATATTTTACTCTTTTTAAACATTAAGGTGTCCACGTTGAGGATACCTTTCTTAAAGCTTCTGTCTTGAAAGCTGATTTTATTTGCATTCGTTTAAAGTAGGTATCTAGTTTCTTAAAGCTGTGTTCTCGAAAGTTCGTTCATGTTCCGCTATCAAAGATGTTAAGCATACAAGCGGACCAAGATACGTTTGTAACAGACTTTCGAGTAGAATTTTATTTGTATTTAACGTATGAGACATAGGTAATTGCATCACAACTGCAAGTTACACACAATGAAGAAATGTTTTGTATGGTTTAAATACATACTGTAGGTTGTTTTTTTCCAGTGTAAAAAGTTTTCTTTAATATAACCGTCAATAATATGATTAATGTTAGTAATCGCCAACTATTGTAAAAGCATACTTACACGACAAAGGACTTGCTAACTTACAATTTAAAAGAAATTGTCAGTTAATTATTGTAGAATTTAACGGTACAGTGTAACGTTAAAGTAACTGTATTTTCAGTTGCTCTGTTATGTTGGTAGGAAACAAGCGAACCCGTTCTCCCGTTTATAACAAAACAGCATTGGGATTAACATAAACCCTGTGAGTCGAATCAAATAAATCCTAACATCGAACGAGCTCGATTTGCAAATGTTTACCAGTAGCCATTTGACGGGCAGAATTCTAATGCCGACCAATGTTTAAGTGTTTGACGAACCCTCCACGAGGATCGGACTAATGATCGATTAGATGAAAATAATTACAAATTTCTAATATGTTGTCCCAATGTGCACGAAATACGTTCTTTTTTCAAATGTATTTTTCCATTTTTAAACACCGGTCTCTTTCTCACAATGAAAAGGTCACAGTATAATTCTGCAACTCCTTTATACGTTTAAACCAATTTCACGCTATTAAATCACCAAAATATTTGAAGCTGGCTTAATATGAGTAAATAATTACACAGAACTGTAGAAAAAGAAGTGAATGCCTACGTCAAAAACTAATTACATTGTTCCAAGTCGAATACTATCGATAGCTAGATAATATATAAAACTATTTCTCAAAGAAATGTTAGACCTAATAGGCATTTTTCCAGCTAAGCGTTTCTAGATCGGAAAGTTATTTGTAACTCATTTTCTTCATGATATATTAATATTAGTGTGGATTATATAATAAATGTGAAAGTAACTTAGCAACTCTTTGATGTAGCAATGTTTTCAGGCGTGCAAGTTCCAGAGAGCAATTTTTGATACAATAGAAAAATATGTGCCGTAGTATTTCGTTTAATGCTTTATTTACACAATTGTTCTTCGTCAATTCCTTATTCAATGCGCGAACTTTTAAATATTGGCTCGGAGCCAAATTAAGTCAATTGTTTTTACAATTTTCGTATGCTTCGACCGCCATTTTGCGCGACCACATTTTTAATGATGGTTTTAATTTTTTTGTCCCTGTGAACAAATATAACAGATTATTCTGTATGAATTCATTCTGTATGTAAAAATTTGTCATTAACTACAATTATTTTTTGTTTGCAATCTTTCAGGGTCGTTAGTGTTTTGTGTTTAAGAGCCATTGCAGAGCAACAGATACCATTACTTAGGGCAAAAACGCACATATGTTCTATTATTTAGCGAATATTTGAAGCAATACTTGAATGAAAAGCAATGTTGTGAACGTAGATCCGGAAATGATCGATGGCTGGCTTTGAAAGCAAAGAACAAGCCCTGTCGAGGTCAGTGTGTTTTGTGAAATGTGGTCCTCGTAACAAGCCGGGATGAGCAAAGTTCTTTGACTGCGGACCTTTGGGCTCCTGCCAGAATACTAATTCCACTAACAACTTCGCAGCCGCTTTTGTACCGTTGAAGGAGTCGTACTGCATTAGATGCGCAATGTAGGTACGATTTAAAACCCGTATTTTCTTACTCATACGCTTAATAATACAATCTAACCCGTAAATTTCACAGTTAATATAAGTTGAAGTGAATATATGTTATATTGTGTTATTGTCAAACGGTATATATATATTGGTTTGTTATATTATTATGCAAAATAATGTTGCAAACAGTTATTGGCGTTAGTTTCGTTGCGATGCAAACAAAATTGTTAGTAGAATAGCGTCGGGTCGGCTTCAATTCGTAAGTTGTGAGAACAAAGCCGCCATTATAAATTGGCGCTGAGAGCGGACACCGAACGGATTGTACGGCGGTTTAGTATCAATATTTCA
Source organism: Passova gellias (assembly GCA_018249975.1). Taxonomy (NCBI): domain Eukaryota; kingdom Metazoa; phylum Arthropoda; class Insecta; order Lepidoptera; family Hesperiidae; genus Passova; species Passova gellias. The sequence continues at coordinate 12,405 of DWUN01002817.1, forward strand.
AACATAAAATGGGGCATGTTACAAATAGTTTCACTGCGAACTATTAATAACAAGGTGTTGAATGCACTTTCTAAACATTTTTAACCACGTTATTTTCATAATTAATGTTCAAAAGATTGTTGGGTTTTTTGCTATTTGTACCTTTACAGACGAAACAGGAAATGAAACCACGAGATGAAAGGTAGCGGCAAGTAAAGTGAAAGGTACCTCGTGTCAGTTAAAACCTTAGCAAAATTAAATAAAAAATCTTCGTGCAATAGATTTCCATGGTATTAAAAAAATTACAGTAGAAAATCGCCCCAATTAATCGGACTGCTCGGTAACTAGATAGTTAAATGGCTAAGCCATTTGAGTAAGAATCTGAAACGAGCTGCTCTAGTGACGTAACCAAGCCAGACAAAGTAGCTCGAAAAAAGATTTACGTACAGAGGCATTACGGGACCGTTATAGTAACTAAATGATGATGATAGATGATAGATGATTTAGTGTTTTTACATTACAAGCTTTTGCTTGTCTTAGGAAGTTCACACCGCTTCTGGTAAGTAATAGATTTTTTTAACCAATTATTTATAATTTTTTGGTACAGTACATACTCGTACATACATACATAACATCACGCCAGGTCCCGAACGGGGTAGGCAGAAAGCACCGAGTGCCAAATATCTCTGTCCT
>DWUN01002818.1:0-13074 GCA_018249975.1 Passova gellias
GTGTGTGTGTGTGTTGTGTGTGTGTGTGTGTTTTGTGTGTGTGTGTGTGTGTGTGTTATGTGTGTGTGTGTGTGTTATGTGTGTGTGTGTTATGTGTGTGTGTGTGTGTGCGTGTGTGTGTGCGTGTGTGTGTGCGTGTGTGTGTGCGTGTGTTAATAACGCTACGGTAATGTTAGCAATTTGCTACTACTTCAAAACTACATACATACATACATGCAATTCACATACAAAATTAGCACCGTATTATTCGGCGTAACTACATAATTTTCTTTGATATTGATTGTGCAGTAAGTGTATTGATAAGAACAACATCGACCAACACTTGATTCTGTGATAGGCGTTATGACGTTTTAAACGTCCGTATCTGCAATTACAGTATGTAATGTCACTTCATACCAACGTTTTTGATGCGCATGATGGTAACATGCTTAGCAACAACAACAAAAGTATCACAAAGCCTTGAAAAATGCCTTGCTTCAGATGAAACAAAAAACTGTTATTATTTTCGTAACCTATGTGTCTATTGACCTTTACACTGCGCTGTTGGTTCATTTGTTAGTGACGCTGATTGCTGAGTCGGAGAGTGCAGGGTTGGATTCCCATCCAGGACAAATATGCGTGCGAAGAACACTAGTAATTGTCTGGCGTCTAGATGTAAAATAATTATAGATTACGTATTTATAATGTGTAATAAATATGAATGAATGTAGGTGCTGAGAGAGTTTTACCTACCTCGATCAAAAAGGGCACATACTAGCTGATGGTTTAGTTGCCTCCAAAACCGGCGTCTATGTATGAAGAGAGTCACGAATGTAGAAGAACGTCATATATGTAAGTATATTGGCACTCAGGGTTTTGAGCCTATCCTGTCCGGGATTTCCCGTGATAACACATTAATAATTATAATAATAGAAATGTTTATCAACAAGAGTCCGGTTGTTACCATAGCGCACGGGCGCAGTTCAGTTTCACGTCGGAGGCTTCCTTCAATATGTATTGTGAATTGTGCCGATAAGCGCCAAGTGTTCGAACGGTTCGTGGAAACGCGATAACAGTGCCGGTGCGCAGATTCGGATGCCGCTATCTGTCGCTGATAAGCTCAGTGCTCCGACTGAAGTTTCAACAATAAAAATCTACTTTCGAAACGCGGCCGAGGTCTTCACTTTTCAAATTGGTAACTCTGAAATGCTTTAGAATATACAATAACATACCGTCACGCCAGGTCCCTAACTAAGCATCGAGTGCCAAATATCTCTGTCGTTGCAAACGTGACGCGCTTCGTCTACATTCATCGCTCTCTTCATGCATACACGTCGGTTTCGGAGACTTGACTCCTCCGTCAGCTAGTATTTGACCTATTTGGTCGAGATAGGACAGTCTTAGGTCTCCCTCGGCGCCTACATCCATCAACACTCGCAACGACAACACTTTAGAACATGTATATAAAATACTGTAGGGCGGTCTCCCCGCGATGTTTTCCTTCACCGTTATAAGGATTGATATTTAATAAATATAATCACCCTATGACAATAGATAGGTGTCCTGCAATGGAACAATGAAACGGTCTTGCGTATTAAATATGGCATATAAAAAGTATAGTATTTTTTGTACAAACTAAAATTAACAAGGAAAATATATTTTTCATTATTTAATTTTCTTAACACACTCTTGGCTAGATACTGTAATTTTTCCCGAATTCAGAAAATACATAATTTTGAGTTAATTCGCCTCATTAAAAAACCTTGATATTTATACACATCATATTACGAAACAATCAATTAATTTTATGAAAATTGAAAAATTACAAAAAAATACCTGATGTATGTATGTATTTATATAACCGGTTTTTAAATTGCAAGCTACGTTCAATATGAATGTTAATATGTGGTGAAACTTTCTTGGGGATTTTCTTTTAATTATTTCACAATTATAGTACACTGGAAATGTTACAGAACCAAACATATAAAATTTTGTACTTAGGTACTGCTTATCTCCCGAAGGGATCTTTTCAAGCAGGCCTACGAGTGCAAAGGATTAATTTAAATGTGACGACACAACAGCGATTTAGCGTTAAACCCGGTGGTGGAGGAAAAATCACGCTTATCCTTGAGTGCAACCTAATTCCGAGCGGTGACGTAAACGCGATGGGCGTTGAATTATCTGGCGTGGTGCTAGGCGGTGCCGGGGCCGGCGGCGGCGGCCTTTCCGCAACCGAGCGATAGCGCGGCGCTTTCCACTGCGCCCGCGCACCCAACCCGGTGCCCTTCTGATCGTTCGCGCCGCTGATTGCGGCCTCACGCGACGCCGACACCCGACGATTACGATGCTATCGACACGAAAAAGTCCCCGCTCAATCGCCACCGGTGTAACGTTTAAACTTTAAAGCTGTCGCCGCAATTGTTTCTCGTAAAAAAAATCACCGGCGATAAAGCATTCTGTTAACCCGCTAAGGAACGATGTTGCGTTCTTCGAACGATATTAGCATAAGTGCCGCCAAACACAGCGGCAGCACGGACAATGGCTTTGTCTGTCTGTCCGTCTGCGTGTCGCCTCCTGTAACTGTTTTGTATTATGTACGTATTGTGCGAGCGCTTAACGAGTTGACGGTGTAATTTTTAAATAGGCACCGTCGACAAGGTAAACGAGCATAATATCGGCATTGCGATTTTGAATGTACACGTGATACGTCGTAAAACGCGTCGGACGGCGTTAACTTTGTTCTCGGAGTTCGGCCGCGTACACGTTTATTGCGGTAGGCAACGATCTATCGATGGAAATTACCCCGCCTTTTTATTATGTGAATTTTATAGCGACGCCTTTTTCGTACACTGTTCATTTCGTGTGCGATGACTCAAGTTTGTCGTACTCACTTTACGTACCGTTCGTTTCTTTGATATTGAAGTTGGTAATTAGCTTACATTGAGTTCCGATATCAAACAGCACCCGTGATATTATTATGTTTTAATATTACGTATCGCTGTTACAGAAACAGCGCATTTGACGCAATGTGTTGCGTAGTTAAATGAGACTTGATGCTTTTGTTCGTTAATGAGTAATACATATTCTTTATCTGCAGTCAAGTTTGAACTTTAGGTAAATAAATCGTATTGACTATATGGAAAAATGGTCACTCTGGTATGACCGTGAAGACAAAGGACATGTTTCATATTATCCGTGAGTTCTACTCCGTCCAATCCTATCCGTTTTACTGTGACAATAGGAAAGAATTTGTGGTGTAAATACATTTAGTCTTTAACTTTATATTGCGAGCCTAACCGCTGGCAGCAATGATATGTTAACTATATTAACGTACTTTACAAACATACAGTTATTCAATCATTTTTTATACCGTAACTTGCAGATTGAGTTCAAAGCCGCGGAGATGATGCCGAAGCAGTCCGAAAATTTCCGAAGTGTCACGAACGTGGCTCCCACTCGCGGCTTATGTGGGCGACATAATTAAAAAATTAAATAAAACAAGTAACAACCGACACGTGCGTGGGCTCCGCTCCTCCACTGTCTTTGAACCTAAGGCCAACCTACGAATATCTGCTGCGAATGAATTTTATACACCAACATAAAATATGCCCTTAGTATGCTCAATCGAAATGCATTTCGTTGATACTTATAGCACACAAAGGAAATATCAGATGAAGTTACCAGATGGATACATTTTGATTGGTATTTGTGAAACAACCCAAGCCCTATCAATCTCGTACGTGTTATTAGCACTGTTCGCGGAAAGCGATAAAAAAATTACGACACAACTTCCAATTAATTAACTCGAAGTAATGTGTATTATGTACGTAGTTCAATGAGGCCATGCGAGGAAGCAGTATGACCATTACCGCGACAATATCATTTGCATAGTCATTTAACGCGTTAGGATTATAAGTCTTTGTTACGCCGCGCGCGCAGCTGGTCGCTTATCGCGACCTAACAATAAATACTGATTTAAAACACTTCTCAGAAACAGATAACCTGCTGTACCCTTTTACGATTTGCATTAAATCTCGATAAAATTAACCGAATCGAATAATATTCGAGTTGCCACTATAATTACTTTACTTCTCGGTGTGCCGATGCAAAAATAACACCATACAACATTGAAATGATAAAGGTCTCGAGAAACCGCAATGTCGCTGTACGCGTCTGGCGTTATAGTTGACGTTTGCAGAATTAACGCGCACAATGATACCGAGCAGACAATTCTGCTGTGTTCGTTCGTGTCGAAAACGAACGATATTATTTGTTGTTTTTTTTTTCGGCGAACTCTGCGGTTTGGCAGCGGCGCCGCGCGGAATGCTCGCCATTTCCGGCCGATATCCGGTCCTTCTCTCGGCGCCGCCGAGCGCGGTTTTAGATAACCTTATCTTGCCGCCTAATTAGACGTAACAATGTCGCATTGTCGTCAATTATATGTGCAATGTACGAGTAATGTCAATGGCCCGGCACTTCTGGGTTTTCCGACTGCTTTTTTTCCAGTTTTTCCTGTTTTCCATTTCCTACTTTATTGACCTTCAATTCTTGTATCACGGAGTTCCGTGCCTCGTAAGACGTGTACTCAATACTGTTAAGTATGCTTATATCATGCGTCCTTTACGCGTATCAAAGTACATAATTATATTGCTGCGTGTGCGTATGTGTAATAATAATAAGGTTACAACGTTTTCTTTGCGTGAAAATTTCTTCTATGTTACCTGCTGATTCATAGTCCGTATGAATCATGCGGCGTAGTCGACTTTTTGAATCGAGCCGACGAATGAAATACGCGAGTGGTTGTGACCCGCGATAGAGAGCGAGTGTGCGGGGTGAGTCACGCGGGTTTTCCGAGAAATACAGAATGGAGCAGTTTTCACGAAAACGAAGTTCGTTTCGGCCAATGCGGGAGTTTTACGACTGTTTGCGTCGACGAGTTTGTTCTGTGTAATTTGAAATTAACTTACTCCGTTGCCGCTTATGGTCGTATAAATTCTGAAAAACATTAAAATGTATACGCTGCATCAATATTTTCCATTTTGCTAAGCCTTCGCGTGCAAGGGGAACGCTTAGGGTGCAATATGAAAGGGAACTGCATCGATCTTGCAGTCGACGTACGTAGACGTCGCGACACGTATACATTGCCGCTCGTTTACAGAATTCACTTTCCGCAGTGAGTCTGCAGCCGGCGATGGTATCGGTCCGTGCGCTTTGTGTCGTGCAGTAAAGGTGAAGGGAAGGGCTGCTGGCGCGGTGCCAGGCTTCGATTTATTTTATTATTCGCTTGGTGGCGGTCAATGTCGCGACGGCGCCGTACATCGGTTGCATGTGTTGTGTGTTCCTTTTATACTTCCATACTCTACACATTTTAATGTTAGATCAGTGCGAGTGCGACCAATTACGCATACTGATCTCCTCTCGCTTTTGCTCAGGACTTATCGCTAGGCCCTCACTGCATGTATTAATATATCGACGTATTAATGTAACGTACACATTAAAAGTACATTATATTATTCCAGAACGATCGAGAAGCAAAACAACATTTTACAAAGGTCGTGTACGCGTAGATTCGTTAAAGCGTTTGCTGGTTTTTAACAATAAGTCGTAAAAAATGAGAATTGTAATGGAAAACACTAGTAAGCCATTAACGTTGTCCTTCATAGTACGACCAAATGAAAGACAAAACCTTGGAACGCGTTTCTCATTTACAAATAAATCAACTGAATTAGGACATTACCAGCACTATTGACATATATTAACGCGTAGAAATTTTCTAAACGTTCCAAATTTAAAAGCGATTCAAGAAGAAAAACGATTTTTTAAAATGAGTCCAAGGAATTCTCTTAGCCGACGATCCAAGCAATGCTATTAGTATGAGTAATTAGCACTGCGTTAATGAGCTCCCAGATAACCGGTCAGTAACGAACGCCGGTCGACATAGAGCACGTTCTGTACATCAAGGCGACCACTTCAACTTTACAGCTTAATACTCTGGGAGTGTTTTATGGTAATTTTCCTCGCAACCAGAAATGTATTCTATTTTGTAAGTACTAAGGTCCGTATCCGAATTTCGTTAACGTCGCTTGGCTGTTATCCATGGAAAGTGTTTTACGTTACTACCGATTTGAAGAGTACATTCTCCGCAGTGTTCAAAGTGACCGATACTCTTGATATTTGTTTATTCCTCCGCGTGGGTTATTCACACCGTAGCAGTCACCTATCTATCTATGTATATTTGCTCCCTCAAGCATGTTTTCTAACATTGACATAGATCATTGTCCTTTTCCTTGCAAGGCGGGTGTTGTTTTTAAAACAATAGTCCTTAATAAGCAAACATAAAATATATGGCCACTGTAGCTACAATAGGACAGTTGATGGAATTTCTTTGGTGAATAAAATCCTAAATAATGTTGTCAACGGGAAAATGCATTTGTTTGTTTGCACACCTTTGTACATCGGATCGGTATGACTTTTTCGCTGAAGATAATTAATGGAACGGTCAATGACATTGGCTAATTGTCATCCGGGGAATGTAAAGGGTCCCTTTAAAATTAATCACACGAAAAGTCTGTATCTTTTAAAATCGATTTTGTGGATTCGCTGCATCAATTTTGTGGAAAATCGATATGGATATAATGTGAACTTTGGGAAAGAGTACAAGCTACTCAAAACACTTTTGTCGATGAAGTCCTAATAGTATAAAATAAAGGATTGTAAGAATATCATGCTTCGGTTTTAATGAACACGATTCTCGAAACTTCTGCGAATCCTTCAATGACTCTTATTGATGTTTAACTTATATTTAAAAAAACTAGCCTAATATGTCCAAAAGAGGCGTATTGTCGTATTGTGCGGTTGTGAGTGAGATGTGGGCGTGGCCTCAACTGTCCGTCGATCACGCGGTCGCCACGTGCTCGAAGCACGCAACGCCGATCGGCTTACTAAGCGGATAGAGATCTTTGAACCCGTGTCATTCTCAAATTGTCAAAATGAGTATGACGATTTTTGTTTTCAAATTTTTTTCTGATCTTTCGTACTACTAATTTTTGCCCGCGACTTCGTCCCGCCCCCGCCGCAAAAAATGTAATTACATATTGACATCACATTAAAGACCTCAAAAATAACAGTATTTCTCTACTATATAATGGATATTATTATACATGTATACCTTCCTCTTCACTCACTCTATCTATTAAAAAAAAACGTATCAAAATCCGTTGCGCAGTTTTAAAAATCTAAGCATACATATGTACATATTTACAGCGGAAAGCGACTTTGTTTTATACTATGTAGTGATGCTCAAATGTAACAACAGTGCGTAAAGTACCTCCTAGGTAACTGCGAGTGAGTTGTAGACTGTTGCCAACTATTGACGTCATTTAGCAGTATACCTACTGTTATTGTTGAGCTTTGGTTCATTTCAGTAACAAGAATGTTACCCATATCAGGTGGAACTACAGTCCTTCTTTAATGTATGTTAATAGAGTAGAATAACAATTATAAGAAAATTTGCAAGCCCTTTTTTTGTTTCTGTAATATAAAAAAATCAATAATCCATAATTAAATGTTTAAACATGATATACTTACCTGTGTATCGTTTGAAACACAAAAGACTATACTTGCGTGATAATTTCAAATGGTAGACTTAAAATGGAACATTGTAGAGTTTTCAATTTCAACACATTTTCAACTGTAATGAGATAGTTTGTTCAAAATTTTAACTCACTGCAGGAAATCTTTATGAATGTACAAAGTAAATGGAATATATAATAGCTCAGTCGTAGCACCGATGGCTAGCTGTTTTATCTCTGAACGGCTTCGATGCAATGCTTTTCCAGTTTCTGATCGTACATACAATCGAATAGAATTTGCACAACGCTATTCGATAAGCATCGTGTTCGAACCTACGGCCTAATAAAATGAGCCGTTTGATGTACTGTGACTTTCGAGCTATCGTAGCATGGATCGGTCATGATCAGTGCGTGGTACTGATTGCAGTAGAATATCAATTTCCCTCATCCCGTTCATACGTGAGCTCCTCCATGGTACGTTCCGAAAAATTCGTTTCGTTACTCGTTGTGTGATTAACGACAAACATTGCAAAAACTGTATTTTTCGGCTATCTATTAGTAGATATACCTGAAAGGAATATTTTGTATCAGCAACCAGGTACCTACTTGCATCCTTTTATTTGAATTCCAAAATAAAACGAGTTACGTTTCCTATTGGCCAACAATTGCATTGAACTTTTCTTGCAAACTAGAATTATAATCAAAAACAAAACGTAACATCACGCCTGTAATAGAAAAAAATAAAAAAAAAGCAATAAAAACGGTAGAAGTGTTATATTATATACATACGGTACATAACGACCGACATTTCAGTTTGTGATTAATTAGAATAATTCGCACACTGTATCTATTTCAGGGAATCGTATTCGCTAGAAACCTGTGAGCGTCTGTTATCGCGTGTTGTGTATTAAAAAAAAAAACATACATATATATCGCACCGCATATCGTCTAGTTCTCGGAAGGCGGTTGCGATAGATACTGTTACGGGCTGCGCGGCTAAATAAAACTGTGATGCGACCGTCCGTCGGCCGAGTGGTTCGTGAGATCGTATTCGGAAAACATCGACCGGTGAATTTGGAGGAAAACACGTGTAAATATTATTAATACACGTTTAGAATACACCGATCACTTGTACTACATTCGGTACCAAATTGTATTATGTTGTTATTACTAGCTGCGCTTGCGACTTCGTCCGCGTGGATTAGTGACTCTGGGCAGCGTATGGAGTATTTCAGAATAAATTATAGCCTACATGTTGCCGAGGTCTAATAGCTATATAACAAAAAAATTTTCATCAAACTCCGTTCAGTAGTTTTTGCGTCAAAGCCGGACAACAGACTGATGGACAGACAAAAATTTTAAAATATTTCTTTTGTCATGTGTTACTTGTATGAAAAATTTATTTTTTTAGTTTTTATTGGAAAGGGCATACAGAGCAAAATTCAGCATGTACTTCAGTAATAAGTACTTAAAGCCAATACCGTTTTCTGCAGTCTTGTGTATACTAGGAGGTCGGTTCCAATTCGAAGAGATCTTAACGGAGAATCAGTATTGGGACTATTGGGCAATAGGGAACAATTGGTACGCCATTCGGCTCAGCGCGAGATAGCGGGGATACGTATGTTAGCAACACACGTGCGGATAGCGGGCCGGCTTATCGGTGATATGCCTCCATTCTGTGACCTAATGTGTATGCAGTGCCTTATTGCGCTATTGCAAACATGTAGGGTTGCTATTTCGTGTGTATACAAAATTGAGTTGTTCGAAAAGCCTGCTCACGAACATTTTCATTGGTCCGTAGATGCATTAGTCTTTTGTTCGGACTAAATATGGGGTTTTCAGGGTTGTTGGATACAAATATTTGCGTAGCATTTGTTCTTTGTCTGCGTGTAATATATTACCTAAGGGACGTTAATAAAAAAAGTTTGGTTAGAAGAACTACCGCATCAGCGACAGAGAAAACTCAAGCAAAGGCCAGCCCTAAACCGAGCAAATAATACTTACTCTACATTCACTTATCATTTATCTAACTTACCGCACCTCCAACGTTATTATATCGCTTTTTCAGCAAGTCGTTTTCTCCTTCTCGACAGTAAGCTTTAAAATGTAAACCACACCAATTTGATAATGGTATAAATCTTTCAAGACAGTCACTTATTGTGTGCTTTGCGTCAACGAATAATTTTTTATCGTCACTAAAGTTCATGGATTTAAAATAAAAAATTCCAGCCATCGATATGCATACCAAATATTACGCTAAAATAATCACTGGCTCACAGCAAATAATTAAATTCGTCATTACGATATCTATTGGATCATAATCAATATCGAAATAGTATACACCGCGTGGTGCCTACATACTTTTGATATACCCGTAATAATAGTATTTGAAGAGTAAAATAGACTATAAATAATCATTCGATCATCATCATCAATCTGCCCTTTCGGTGCATTTTTAGTCCCAGATCTCCCCATGATATGAGAGGGGTTAAAGTCAACCGTGCTGGTCAAGTGCTTCCTTTAAACATGGCATAATATAATCTCATAGACATTTTAAGTGCTAATAACAAGTGACGTTACAAAGTGTTCTAGTAAATGTGATCTTTTAGCCTGTATACTTACTTGATTGACTTTATCAGGAATACTTGCGATTCTTGTGGTTAATAAATAAATATTAGTCTTTATAAATAGCTCAGTTTCAGTCTTCGAACACAATCGTTAGGTATACGCATGTTATTGTTTTGATCGGTCTACTTTGTCTGAAATTAATATTCATTTATTAATTCTACATTTAGTATTTTAAAATATACCTACCTACTACATGTTTATATATTATAGCAGTGATAGCCTAGTGGTTTTATATTCAGCCTCCCACTCCGGGGGTCTGGGTTCGAGCCTGGCACGCACCTCTGATTTATTACGTGCGTTTTATAAGTAACATTTAAATATCAGTCGCTATAACGGTGAAGGAAAACATCCCGAAGAAACCTGTGCACACTTTGGTGATATTATAAATTATATAATATTTTCCGAGATGTGTGAAGTCTAACAATCCGCACTTGGCCAGCATGGTAGACTATGTCCTAAAACCCTCTCATTATGGGAGGAGACCCGGTCCAGCAGTGGACCAACGAAAGGGTTGTATGTACATACATGCAATATATGTTTCCATATCTTACAGTAGCCGAAACAAAGCAGACGAAGAAAAGAAATTGATACTACCTATATCTCTACATGTAATCAATTGTATGCTTAGACAATTCTTACAATCGTAGACTTAATTGTTGTGTCGTATTGGTACAATCGTAGACTTAATTGTTGTGTCGTATTGGTACAACCTTCTCGTAACGACGTTTAGTTTGAAACGTTACTTACAACATCTTTAAAAACTTTGGTGCGATGTTCATTTGTTTGTCTAAGTCGACGGTTTCCCCGTGTCCTCAGAATTTGTGATCATGCAATAATTTATCCGAATGTAACACGGTGTGCGTGGCGGCTATCTCAGTCTGCGTTGGCCCCGTGGTACATTATTGTCCAAGGTAGGTACCTCGAGTAGTTGTACAGGCAACAACGCAACCTGATTTGTTTATCTCAGCCACGTTATCTACGACCCTCAGTCGCACTTCCTCCTTCGGTGCGTGCACTCGTCTAACACAACGGGCTAGTAACGATTTAAGGATTGTGACATTATTATTTTATATCTATTATATAATGAACTAGCTTTTGTCCGCGACTTCGTCCACGTGGAATAGTGACTTTGGGCAGAATTTGAAGTATTTCAAAATTAACTATAGCCTATATGTTGCTGAGGACTAATAGCTATATAACAAAAAGTTACATCAAAATACGTCCAGTAGTTTTTGCGCGAAAGCCGGACAACAGACGGACAGACAAAAATTTCAAAATTATTTTTTTGGTTTGTATCAAGATCCCTAGGGGTGTTTTTTTTAGTTTTTATTCAATGTACAGAATTGAACTCTTCTACAGTTTTATTATATGTATAGATATAGATATATAGATTTTGTGTATATCACAGTATGGCATATATTGCATTTTTTTTGCGACTGTACCTAATGTTTCGATTTTTTCTATATGTCTTATAACAATCATATTGATATCGAAGCGTTTTAATTTTTTTTTTGCAAAGTTTTGAAATATCCGTAATGAGAAATGATGAATATCTTAAACCAAATATTACTCGTAAGTAAAATGACCACCGAATCCATGTCTTGGCTGTGTCTTCAAATGTTTAATTAGTAGGAAGTCAGGTTAAAAAGCTGCAGCGATGGAACTCTGGGATTTATGTTTTATTGCACCGTTAATTTAACGTTCGAAATTTTTTTTTCCATTTTTAAATTTCAAGTATACTTGTTATCGGCCAGTGTTGATAATGTCGCCATTACCTACACAAACTAATTACGTTACGTGCAGACTAGCGGCACATCGTTCATAACCGTGGCCGCTGACATTGGCATCTTTACAAATACATACGTATGTCCAAAGGTCAGTTACAATGTTTTCTACAATAGTTTAGGGAATGAATATTTTAAAAAGATCGTAAACTATACATACACTAAAATATGGCAAACTACAGATGGCAAATCAATGGCCGCCAATGGCCGGAGCAGCCGTAAAGAGTATTAACCTCCGCGATTAGCACAGCGTCCTTTGTGTGTACATACATTTAAGCCTACGTTGTTAACGTCACGTAGTTGATAGCGACGGAATTAAAAAAAAAATTATGAAGATATCAGAGCGTACGTCGTGACTGTGACGTCACATCGACACAACATTGTGCTTAACATTTGTCAATATTTTGCCTGATCGTATAGCACTATTTTTATTTGATGGCTATTTATCTAATTTTGGATTTATTTTATGTCTGATACAATTACATACTGGGGTTACCTGTGTAGCGTATGTATCTAAATATCGCGTGACAAAGATTCAATGTTTAGAAAATAATTAAAACTGTTTAAAAAATTAAAATAAACCTAGACCTATTAAAAAGTTTGTATACGTCATATCCAACGTGAAATTAATACGTATATTTTGATCGTGTGCCATTGGATAAATTGATTTACGGTGCATGGTCATTGTTCATAACACACATTACGGATCAACATAATCCCTGGTCATATTGTAGGCTCAACTTCATCGCGATCGGATTAGGGGGTGAACATTTAGTTTAGCGAAGTGAAGAAATTGCAGATTTTTCAGGCTCCGGATTCTTTGATGCGTGAAGCTGACCCACCGTAGCACGTCAGGCCCTAGATATAGCGATGATATCACGAGTCATCCGCGAGATAACACCGCTCGGACTGTCAAACCGGGAACAACTCGCCCGTGTTCATTGTAACACCGCGTTAAAGAAACCGTTAGCGCACACCTGAAATTATTGCGTTTGAACTCAAATTATTATTGCGTTTTATAATAATTTATTGCGTTTGACTGCCCCGTTGGTCGTGCGGTTGCTAGCGCGACTGCCGATCGGGAGGTCCTGGGTTCAAATCCCGGGTTGGGT
>DWUN01002819.1:0-13070 GCA_018249975.1 Passova gellias
ATTTAATACCTGTGTCATGGTCACCGGACAGCTGATAAACATACAGTATAATATTTATATATAGATTTTGTTCTTTTCAGTCTATATTGAAATATTATTAGAAAAAACATATATTTTTTGAGAGAAAAACATCTCTCGTATGAAAGAATAGTTTGGATTTTAAGCTTCCATTCCAAGAGTTACAGGGCTCGATCCTGGCACGCACTTGTCTTTACAAAATGAATGTGCGTTTTGAGATTAATATGACTCGATATTATTGTGAAGGTAAATATAATGAGGAAACCTGTACAATTTAAAGTACTCTATAATTATTAATTATCTTTTTTTCAGTTATTTATTAATCTGACTTGTAATTAATATTAATATTATTTTATGTAAATAATATTTTATGTAATGTAAAGTATGCCGATCTGTACTAATCCAGCATTGCAGACTATAGTATTAAGCCTTTAAAAGCGGAAACTTTGTCATTTAAGCGTACAACATGAACAACAAGAAAAAAAAGCTAAAAGTTGTTTAGGCCGTAACATATAAAAAAAGATATGAAAGAATAATAACATTTCTACATTACCAAAGTTTGCTTTTTTATCTTAAATAACTTCCGAGTTTGAGTCTTACGTGACATAACTAACAAGTGCCTAAGATATGAATATTTTATTGATACGAGAATAAGATCATTTTATAGCAAACCCTCTTGTGAATTACGTGTACTAACATCAAAAAAAGCAATAAAACAAACAATTCATGTAGCTATGTTCCCACTAGACCAACTGATTTGAAATGTGCATTTTGACAATGAATTAAGTATCATACGAGTATATGGACACCACTAATCTTAGTAATAGTTATTAAAGTACCCATTTAAATCTGTCGGTCGGTCTGCGTCGGTGTTGTCGATTAACAGATGGCAGCACTTGCAAGATAAAAATATGCAAGTGGATATTCAAAATATCGGATATTGTAATGTTGATGATGTCGATATTTCATAAAAAGATGACATCGCTCGACGGATATAGTTGTCATACAAACTGGACTATTACAGGCACCTTTAATTCAAGCTTTTCTTTATTTACGCCAAAGAAAAGCATATTTTTATATAAATGCCCACTTAAGCATAATTCGCGAACCAGATACTAATTATTGAGATCGATGAAACATTAAACATTTTCTTACTTGCCACTGGCGTGTTTCTCGTGTTTGGTTAACATGACGACAAAGAGAGATTTTTAGAGACCGTAATGAGGTGACCTATTGCTCCCAACTTTTCAGTTTTCAGCATTGAAAACGACTCCAAAGTCGTGTGCAACTACACCCGCAACATTACATTGGCGTCTATTTCCTCGTACGAAATTCAAAATTGTACATATTCGTCGAACAACCTTCCATGTTTGAGAGTGTTGTGATGAAAATGTAATAACATTTACACTGTCATATTCGCTTACAATTCCCAAAGAGATCCATTCTCCAATATTACAATTAATAATTGTTATTTATTTTACAATGTCTGCTCACCATACCCTGTGAACACGATACACCAAATACAGCTTTAACAATAGAAATATAAGGGTATTTACAACAATATCACTTGTGGGATACATAGCTGTAAATTTGCGTAATAAATTAATTTTGCTCCAGTTAAACGCTGAGGGAATTAATGCGGCTAGTATATATTACAGTGTAAATAGAATTATATTTTTAACATATACCAATCTATTTATGGGTTTGATGAGCTTCGTGTGCAAATATTAGGCGCATTTCATGCCGCTATTTACTTTTCATCGGCTGAATGTTTGCTGTGAATTAGCATACCTAAATACTAATGAGAATATTTGTGCGTACTCATGAATATATGCCTGGAAGAATATGTATAGGCTCATTAAATATTAATACATGTGAAACCGGAAGAAACGTATTTAAAAACAGTTTTGGTTTGTTCAGATGTTTTTCTAAGATCAATTGTCGTTTCTCTCTTTGTCGAGTCTTCTCGGCCTGTTTTGTCGATTGTTTTGAGGTGATTTTCATAGACTTAACGGTTTTCTTTACAACTTTGATTAGGTATCCGATTTTTAAGGTCTTCTCATTGGACCGAAACTGGTTCATTAATTAGGCGGAATATTAACAAGATTTTATTATACCCTTATTATGTTGGTCAAGTACATAATTATATGTTCTTAGTTTTCAATGGTTTCCGATGAAATTGATAGAATATCTGCGATGACAAAAAGGTCTAACGGTTGAAATAAATAATTCAAATCTAACACGTAATTTGAACATCGTAGCGATCTAGTGTTTCTATCTCTAAAATATCAATTTTGTTCAAATATCAAATATTGAAATGTACCATTTCGGCATAAAAATGATTTTGTAATCGTATTATTATCAAGCAAAAAAAATCGGAAATATGTCCTTGGGAACATTGGCATAAAGGTTATTAAATAATATTTAAGTATACTTTACCTTTAAAAATGTCATTCTAATGAGAAGATTCGTAACACAACCTTGTACTTTCGCGAACGGGGTCAAAACGATTATGTGGAGCAGGCACGTTAGATAGGTCAAATGTCAACACAGATTTTTCCTATTGAAATTTTATGTTAACATATTTTTTCTATGACAGCATTGTTACAAACAGTTTTATAGCGACTATGTACATTTTCGCATATACTCTAGCTCACTCGGTAAACGTTGTTGTGCCATATAAATTATAACAGTATTTCTCTACTATATAATGTATGTTGTTATATGTACATATAAACCTTCCTCTAGAATCACTCTACTTATTTAAAAAAACCGCATCAAAATCCGTTGCGTACTTTAAAGATCTAAGCATGCATAGGAACAGATAGCGGAAAGCGACTTTGTTTTATACTATGTAATAATGATAATGGTGTAGGATATATAAAAAACTAAGAACTAAGGAAAACCTGTTTTGTGTTTAAATGGAATCTACCCGCGACATTGTCTCAAGAACTATTTGCAAAATACAAAATGGATACTATTTTCGCTACGTCGGCCCACAAACCTTGTTACCTAACTCGATAGTCCATTCTCGAGAGGATTACATTTATTAAAGCTCTTTGCGTTCTACAACAAAATCAGGAAATCATTGTATATAAGAAGGAATCTATATACAACAAGAACAACAAACCATCACGCCAGGTCCCTAACGGGGTAGGCAGAAAGCACCGAGCGCCAAATATCTCTGTCCTTACAAACCTGACATGCTTCGTCTACATTCATCACAATTTTCATGCATACACACCTGTTTCGAAGACTATATGGGTTCGGAAACAATCTATATAAAGAATCTTATTTACTCAAAAATTGTATTTCTCGGACAAGATACGGCATAATAATTAAACGTGAATCTAGTCGTTTATTCAAAAGCCTAGCGCGATAAAAAAAAAGGTTTCGTAAGAAATTGCTGCTACGCAAAGACGACAACGCATTTGTGACTTCTCAGTTCCAAATGCCTATAAGTGACAGTGGTTACTTATCATTGAGCTGCCCGTCTATGTGGGGTGGCTTAATCCGAATAGAACGGGTTAAGCCGAAAATAAAGTGTTCGTGAACTTACGCGCCTACTAGTCATTTATATCGTCCTATTTTCTCCGTTATTTCATAAATTTTGGATTAAGCCTTCAGGTTCATGATATTGGCTTAACCTAAATATTCACTGCTATCGCCTTATAAAGAGAATGCATTAGAGCATAAGGTTGGCTTATGGTTCGGCCTGTATTCTATCATGCTTAACTAATGGAATCCTAATGATTTCACAGACAGAGGCTAGGTATCCCACTTTTCGGTATTCCTTAGATGCTGTATTATATCAAGGAGACACGTGATACATTAAGTAGACTCATCTTGAACGTTGTAAATCTTTTCACGCTGAACCTTAACCCAAATAAACATTATATAACAACATCTGGCTTAAACATGAAATATACAAGCAAAATAACCCTGATCCTTAATAAGAACTGTCATTAATGTTAAGAGATTCGACTTGAAATAGATTGAGAGGAACACAGCGGTTGTTAATTCTATATGCTAAGCCAAACAGCTTGAGCGGGTTAAGACGAACGTAGTATATGCGCAAAACAGATAAAACAATTCCTTTATTAATTGAACAAATTGTTCATGGTAATCCTGTATGTTAGTATAAGTTTTAATTAACATTAACGAACGTACTCAAAAGTATCGCTGAAAGTACTCGTATATTAGCTTAAGCTCGTCGAAGCTGATGTGCAATTAGTTCTTTATGTGGAAAACAGACTGGAAGTAGTGTCATAATAACGACAATAGTAAAATACAGTAACAACGGGCTGTGATTAAGAAGTTTCATTAAGTTTAAGTGTTTCGACTAGCATGCGATGGTATGAAGCAGGTTAAAGTGTAGTTCAATATAGGCCAGCAACTTCATGTATAACAGACTGCATTGTTTAAATTTTGGCATTGCTCTTAAAGAACAAAACGAAATGGTACAATAGGTTTAAGACTAACTTTGTTGTTTATATTGTCAAGCAAACAAAATTGATGTTTCATTCAATTTCACATAAATAGAAACAACTCAATGTGAAACCTTAATAAATGACTATACTAATACAGTGCATGAAAAAATAATATTAATAAATTAAAAAAAGTATGTATGATTTTTAACATAACTGATCAATATAACACTGTAGGTATTTAAAACTAAGACGTATATTATAACAGTAAGTTTTTTTACTATATATTAAGCTAGCGTTAGGCTGGGATCTCTTCTGATGTAAAGCGTAGAAGCATCCTTACAATGTTTTTACTTTGAGAGTTTATGTTCAATATAGTCTATCTCATTACTAACAAAGTCTGTTGTAGATATAAAGCTCTTAAATGTAGAAGCTTTGAGCAGGTTACTAGCCCGAACAGTGTAAGTTAGTAAGCTACTGTGAGTTTAAGTTTAAGTTATGATCGACCGCTATATATTTTTTAAAGGGTGCCCACTGCAGGTTGCTTAAGTAAAGAGATCGTCATTTGCATGTAATCGGGTCTTAAACACTACTCCAAATAATCGTAAAAACATCATAAGCCCAAAATAAATTCACTGTGCATTTACATAAATAGATTTATAGCTATGTCGGGTAGGAATATATGATTCTGGCTTTTCGGTAACTAAAAATTATTATGCGTTCGGACAAAATGTAACAGAGTATAAAGTATATAAATTTATTGCAAAATATACGTACGTACCGTAACTATAGATTTATTTTACGAGCGTATCGGTATTGGAGGCTGCCGAACTATTTGTACTGCATTGTTTATGATGTTAGGCTGTAGCGATGACGTAATAAACTGTCATAGAACCTGGATTTATAGATTGAACACTGTTGAGCTTGATATATGCATATGTATACTTTGGATCAGTCTAGAATATAGACAATGGTGTTGCAATACACCCATAAAGCCTTGACAAAATATATACTTATAACATAATATAATCACGTCTGGATGGGTTTTGGGAAAATATGAATAATTAAGGACTCAACAACATTTTTTATTTCGATTTTTAAATGAGTTTGTTTTCATATAATAATGTGTTGAATTTTTTTTACGCATGCGACAGAATTGCGCAATTTTGTATTGACGAAAACGTTGCGAACCAAACTACTAGTACCTAAACACGCAGAATTGTAGCTGTTAAATCACTAAAAAGTTGGTCTGTATTACACTCCGTACTCATTTCGTTAGGTGTCAAGATCATACTATTTCTTTGTATAAATAAGCGATTCTTAATAGAAATCTCTTTAATAAAGGCATTACCAGAAAACTTTTGAAAGTCATAATTTCTAGGACACGCTTTCCTTATTTTGCATTCTGATATAAACGGTTGCCAAGACAAAAACCGAGGCTTTTGAAACTTATATTAGAACTTACAACCAGACTTGAGGTTGGTTTTAAACACATACATATTCAAATATGTTTTTGATATTCACATCGTCTGTATTCCGTATCATTTCAACTATACGATCGCGGTTTTATGCTAACAGATTATAAGGGGTATTGTTATTTTCAACAGGCTTTTCAACAGGCTTTTCAATATATTTTTTTCAACTATTTTCATTGTTCGCACATCAAAAATTATGCCTTTTAACTCAAATACGTTTCGCAGTACCTACAATTTGTATTTTATCCACGCAGTTGAATGGAAACTAAATGAAGTTTCATTTTGTAACTTCACGATAAGAATCAATGGTTGATTGATAATTATTTTTATTAATGTATGTTATAAAGTACACAATTTTTCCACTCTTTCACACCTAACAATATTATATGCCACGGTGGGTATAAGAAATAACACAATAAAAAAATTATTAAATCTAAAAAAAATCGTAAAGGTAATGTACTCGTATTAATGACTAGCTTTTGCCTGCGACTTCGTCCGCGTGTAATAGTGAGGTTGGGCAGCATTTTAATTTCCTAGGATACTTCTATTGCAAATAATATATATACAAACTGCTCCATGCGGACGAAGTCATGAGCAAAACCTAGTAATTAATATAGCCTATATTTAACAGTGATCATATAGCATTCAAATGGTGAAAGAATTTTTGAAATCGGCCCAGTAGTTATTGAGCCTATTCGTTACATACATACACACATACGCGCAATTCTTTCCTCTCCATAATATTAGTATAGATATAGTGTACATAATTGTATACTGAAAATCATAACATTAATACACTACATTCACTAGTTCCAAATCTTAACCATACCATCCCGCTAAAGGGTTCTCGATGGAAGGAATGATGAATTTACATATCTCATTGCGGTTTGGTTGCTTGTATATTTGTCTTTGTGTGATATCCACGACCCAGTGCTATAATGCGGGACTATTAGGGTGAAAGGATATTTATTATTTGTTATGTAACACAAACATCTTAGTTCGACCATTATTGTAATCACCGACATTAATTATGCCTGAACACACATTTCAAAACGGACTTTATTGACTTTTGCATACAAAACTGAATCCTTACATTAAGCGATGTTATGTAGTATTTATAACTAGTTTAGCTGCCTAGATTTTGAAGATCAAATTTTGACACGCAAATCTGATTTTACAAAGCTTGTAGAATATGTATACATGCGTTTTTTTAGTAGCTAGACGCTTCTCCGTTCGGATTGCGCGAAAATTCGCTGAAACGAATGTCGCTTTGTTAGGCCATTAACCATTATTTATTGTTGTTAACAAAGGACTTAATGCCATAAGGCATTTTGAACCAGACAACTCAGCATTCTCATTATGAAAGAGCCCTATCCAGCATAGGTAGGATAAACCATTTAGGGCTCAAACAAATATAATTAATATCGACCAACATCCTAATAGCGACCGGTCTACCGGGAGCCTTTGCCCAGCAGTGGGACACGACGTAGGCTATTAAAAAATCCTAATAACGTAATTGAACACAGACCTATCACTCCTAGTACTAAAGTAGGTGTAGTTTTATCAGTTCATTGTTTTTAATAAATAGGCAATGTTATAAATGGGAAACATGCTGAAATTAAGAGATTTGGACCCAAAACACTTGCTTAATAAAGCGTGAAGAATGAAAATGATCCAAAAACTTAATTTTATATTGAATTTGTAATCAATCGTAAGCAGTGACAGCCTATAAAGATGTCATAGGACTATAAGTTGAAAATTTAAAAATGGAACAATTATCAACTAATTTAGTAGTACCACGTAACTAGTACCTAATTACCCAGTAACACTTTATGTCACAAGTAGTAAGGTAACCGCTTCGCCCATACATCGTTCGTGATGTCAATCGATTCCTGTACCCATTGGCCTTAAGTGTAATTCCATTAGCACAACAACTACCACAATGATTCTTATTCCCAAGCGATGTTTCCTGACCGGGATCATTTTGTTCGTAAGATTGATTGCACGGAACTTTACGGGCCATTCCCCGGGGAAGAAATAACGTAATATCTGTGGCTTCGCCGTTGGTTCCTTTAATTTCTTCGATTGTATCACAAAAAAGACTCGATGAAGCAACATGGTCAATGTTTTGTAAGGATACACCATTCTCGTCATAATTTTTATGGCAAAATAGTGTCCTGTAGTTTCCTATGTGATATTTCGTATAGAGAAGAGCTTTGCATTTAGCTTTGATATTTCATCGGTTTGTAAACAAATATGTATAGGTATAGGTGTAATAATATAAGTATTATACCAAACAATATTACTTCTGAGTTTATTGGCGCAATTGGTCGATATATTAATATCTATCCTGCTTTTTGCAGCATGACAAGATAATTTTGAATTAGAAGAATCGTCCCTTTAAGGACGTTTCGTTTTATGACCGATTCTTTTTAATTTAACTTTTAAATCGTTTTAATTTTTTATTGAAAGCGAGCGAGCGAGCATGGCAGACCATGGCTTTATACCTTTTCATTATAAGGGAGGGAAGGGTCTCCAACAGAAAAACAATAAAAGGGTTTGAAGAAAAAAGAAAATGACTATTACAATTACCGATATCTGCGTGCGCTGACCGCTGTAAAGTGGCATGTAGCCAGACCGACCATCAACGAAAGGGCACTCCAAGTCCATCTGAAATGATTGATTGGAATCTCATTGTGGTATTTTGTGCTGACTCCTTTATAACAGTGTTCGCTATTTTGTATTGTTGCTATATTTAAAATCTAGAAAATACACTTCAAAAATGACAGCAATTTAAAATATACGGAAATAAAACAAAAGAAACCAATTATAACAATAATTTTAGTTGAATTATTTTAGTAACGATCACTTTTCAGTACTTCAGTAACAATAATATTTCATTTGAATTCTCTGTTGGTAAACGACAGTTATTTTAATCGCAAAACTACAAAAGAATGTTTTAAATAATTATAAACAAACTAGCTGACCCGGCAAACGTTGTTCTGCCATTTAAAATTATAAGTATTTCTCCAATATTTAATGGATGTTATTTCACATATAAACCTTCCTCTTCAATCAGTCTATCTATTAAAAAAACCGCATCAAAATCTGTTGCGTAGTTTTAAAGATTTAAGCATACATAGGGATATAGGGACAGGGAAAGTGACTTTGTTTTATACTATGTAGTGGATTAGCTAGAGCTAATGATAGTTTCTATATTATGAAGTAGCCCAATATTGGGATAATACTTCCTATATCAAAAAGGTGAAAATGTTTGTACAACCGCTAATACGGCCAATTCTAAAACCAGTTATCGCCAGTAATAACCGCCGTTAACTGGTATGTACAGAGGGCGAACATCGACGAAATGGCACCCCGTGTTCCCTGAAATGATTGATTACAATCGTAGCACGTTGCTATATTGAGACCCATATATTAACCGTTTTTGCTACTTTGATTTACAGCTCTGCTCTTGCTTCACTATCTATCTATACAGTCACGTCTATATTGTCTGATGAGCACATTTATTTGTTCTGTGTCTGGTCGTAATAAAAATATCTATATAAATATCATATCGTATGTCTAATCAGTCCGGTTACCATAACAGAGACATTCAATTGCCTAATTTGGAATCGGAATTGTTCCTAGATATTATTATTATTTCCTTAATGGGTAATCAGAGATGAAGGATTTTCAACAGCTGTGGTCCAAACAAACTTCTTGCGTAACTTCGACTGTTCTCACTAAGTACAGGTCTCAAGAATCCAATTAAAAAAATACCAATAAGCCATGTACCCTTCATCAAAGGAATAGGGTTTTACTGCGAACTCTAATAAGGCTATGGGCATAAACAGCCTGTGTGGATCCCTGCGCCCCAATTCGTAAAGCCGACCCACCCAAAATAATTAAAAACATAAGAATAGGTCTGTCAAATGTGTAAATGAAAGTCGACAAGTCGACTAAGAATATAGGACTTTTACGTAGTACCCAATGTTGCAGCTCATTAAACTAATTGATATATGAGTTCATCGGTCGTTAGTGCGACCATATTTAGTTATTAACGTCACATAATTTCATGCACGTTATGAAATTTACGCGTGACGTTAATTACATACAGGTATTTCAAATACAAGCTCAAGCTCAAACATTATAGCGTTGAGAGATTTTACCTATTTCTCCCCGTATGCTTATTTCTTCTTGCACTATTATTTTATTTGTTTAAAAAATGGCATAATGTAACAAAATTGCGGTATTAAACAATAGTGTTATTTGCGTATTGGGTTTTAATTTTTCATTATCTAATAAAACGAATATATGTAACGCGGCGAATTCAATAATTTTAAGCCAGCGTTTTATTGTCAATTAAGACTTGCCAACATGAAAGAACAGGGTTGGCTAAATGGCGTCTAATTTCTTAATAATATTTCCAACAATCACGTGATACTTAAACTGTTAATACCGTTGGCAAAATTTCTAGAACATTCTCACGAACACGTTTCATTCCTTTGGAAAAATGATTTAATAAAGACGAAGTTAATTTGTTTCGGTTCGAATGTAATGGAAAGTCACGAAATTCATTAAAAATTGCCAACCACCCAAAACGAGCTGAGTGAGCAATTATATAATTCTTGTGTAAATAGAAGCAAGAGAAAATGTTACGAATATTTATAGTAATATCGATTGGCCTCTTGCTCTAATTGTTAAACACCCTGATTTCTAAACTAGAGGGCGTGGGTTCGATATCCAAATATACTTCTATACATATAGCTGATATAAAATTGTAAGTTTGTAATAATAAAATAATAGCGTTATATAAGATACCTTATATGGTTTTAAACGGTTATTTACGGTTTGCTATTTTTTCTGTCTGTCTGTTTGTTTCGGGTAATCTTAGAAACAGCTGAATCGATTTCGACAGGACTTAACTGGCAGATAGCTGATGTTATGAAAAAAACTTTAGATTACTTTATTTAGATTACATCATAATATCTTATATGTATATCAAAGCCAATTAAATACTATTCCAAGCAGGGGAACCCACGCGCGCAACCTGTCTAGATTAAGATGTCCGATCCATCCAACAGAATGCCATAAGGTGCCGAAAATTGTCATCTTTATACTCTGTGAATAGAACGCAATCAGTCATTTCGCTAGGACACCTAGTTTACCCTTTGACAGCACGGTTTTGACACTTGCGCTCATCATATGACTCATGTCAACCTCGGGGCCATGCTGACGTAGGTCATTGCAAAGCGATCCATTCTCGTTACATCACTACATACTATAAAACAAAGTCGCTTTCCGCTGCCTTTCTCTATGTAAGCTTCGATCTTTAAAACTACGCGATGGATTTTGATGCGGTATTTTTTAATAGATACAGTGATTCAAGAAGAAGGTTTATATTAAGTATAATAACATCCATTGTATAGTAGAGAAATACTGTTATAATTTACATAGCAGAACAACGTTTGCCAAGTCAGCTAGTCGGTTCGTAAAAATGCTCGCAAATTTATGTTTAAACAAATAAATAAAATTGGAGTATCTGTTTGTAATATTAAAATAATACTAAATGCACATGTATGTATACATGGTACACATATCAAAATAGCATTTTTTACAATTTTTGTCTGTCTGTCTGTTTGTTCCGGCTAATCTCTGGATTGGCTGGACCGATTTTGACGGGACTTTCACTGGCATGTAGCGCCGCGGGGCACAGCTGGTTTATATTTTTTTTATTTTTCAGTCGTTTTTTATACTTGTCATAAATTCATAACGATGGTCCAGGGTTGACTGTTAGAAAATGCTAATAAGCATTTCGTTGTCCTATTGTACAAAAACTAGAGGATAAATAAATGAATGTAACAACAAAAAAGTATTGTGCAAAACGTTTTTACACGGTTTTAAACGTTTTTCATTGCGGAACTCATAACATTTATATTTAACGGTTACTCACGACAAGCGTACAAATAGGCAAGTGTTTTGACCCAGGAAACGGTTTTCCGTTGTGACCACGACCTCTGTAAACTGGGTCGAAATATTGACATATTTATACCCTTGCGCGAAATCATTAACGTGTAAAATAAATAATATTGTAAACGTACGTCGGAATAACTTTTTCATAGTGTTAACATACGCGCACATAATAACGTCGGTTAAATAACTTCGTGCTGAAACTCAACATATGCACTAGTTTAATATAATGAAGTGTTAAGTTCGCAACTATGTACGTAAAGCTTATTGTTTAGTTACTGCATTTCAATAGACTGTGGTTAGTTTCCATCGCGCGGTTATTGTTTTACGCTTAATTTATTTTTCAACTTTTGCACAAATCTGTACAAGGCGTATTGAACGGCTACATTGATTTATCAATTAAGCTTAGCTAGTAATTAAGTTCATCTGAAATTGTTGGCCTAACTAGTTAAAACTTTAGAGTTCGGGATGAATTTAGACCAAGTAGGTGTACTAATTCGGGCTGTTATCTATTAATTGTCATAATAAATTCAAAACCCTGGAAAATGCTGTCGCAAAGAACGAAAAATACAACATGTTTTATAAACGAAATAAACAAAATACATCTATTAACATTATTACTTACAATAAATTAAAATCAGCATTTTACCCTACGATATCGACGCAAAATCATTAATCACATATAAATGTTTCATTGCCAAATAAAAATTACGTGTAAATATTTCATTACGAAACGAAAATCATGATAAACGATTATATCAAGTAAAACACGTACGTAAATATTTGTGGTCGAGAGATTCCATTATAAAATACGTTTGTAAATATTTTATAGCGAAATAAATCGCTTAAAAGTTTAACAGTGATTTCAGACGTTGATGATGGATGGTTTTAAAGTTTTGTGAACAAAAAATATTATGTACATAACACACAACCTACAAAAACATTTTATATAATAGTGTATATGAAATACAAAAGCTTAGCTTTTAATGAAAGATATTTGGTGTTTTATACTGATAAAAAGTGATAACTATAATAATACATAAACGATTTTTAAAATATACCTAAATTTGTTTATTGCGGCACCCGGCATGAAACCAATTATTTTTATTTAACAATCAAGTAGCAGTTAAGTGTAATTTTGTAATTTATTTAATGTAGATCTAAGTATACAAAAATCTAA
>DWUN01002820.1:0-13069 GCA_018249975.1 Passova gellias
GTCACCGTCGCCTATGGACACTTGCAACATCCGAGGAGTCGCCAGTGCGCTGCCGGCCTTAGAGGAAAGCTCTTTTTGCGCCTTTCTTTCTTTTTTTTATTATAAAATAAAATAAAATACCTAGTCAGATTACGTCTCACAAAGATTTCTCTTATTAATGATCACGTCTCAGAACGGTTTAGCTTTTCGTTTATTCATAATTTCATTATCCGTTTGAGATACAACATTGCGGTCGGCTTGGATACATTATAATATTTGAATATTTTAGTCAGATAAGCCAATTAGAGACGTAATTGTCGCAACGCCGTTAATGGATAATTAAATTGTACAGGTGGACCACGATTTGCATTGGCGTCTGGATTATGTATTAAAAAGGAAAGAATATTTTAAGCTAGAAGTGAACAAATAAACTTCAAGTTACTTGGGGAGCTTGTTGCATTATCGAAATATTGTCCCATCAGCGATAGTTACTTGAAGTTAGGAAAGTGAGAGAATGACTACCCATCATTGACATTATCCTAGTTTAGTCTATCATAGACCACGCTGGTTACTTGCCAATTGCTTCAAGGTCTAATTACTAGCTACTACTAAAGCCTTCTAATAGTATTACGAAGTAAATATCGGCCTCAATGAATGTTATACTGGCTTATTGTGACAATATCGGGGTTAAGGAGACTAAACGTTGTGTACGTTCAAGGCTTAGGCTAAAAGTGGGACTTTGTGTTCCTCGAGGATCAACTTGAAAACTTCACCGAGGCAAGTAGTTTCCAGCTAGTGTACTCAAGCTAAGCTCTGACTTATATCGTTGTCCATGAAATCCTTTTAGTAGTTTTAAACACGCTCAAAGCTACAGAGAATTTAGTTTTTCTATAGTTATGTTACCATTTGGCGTTTCTGGATCTGCTCCAGTTGTCCAAATAGCATCGAAATATAGCGGAATTGTCTATCTGCGTAATAAATAAGATCTATTCAGTGTATATCCATAACTCTGCTCATAAATTGTACCGACCACGCATCGCGAATTAACTCAATTGTCGTTAGGCGAGCGTTGGAATGCAAGCGCGGCAAAATAAATAACTTCATCTGCAATGTCTGTCTGTTCCATATACTTCTCTCTCCTCCCCTCTCTCTGTCTCTCTGTCTTTCTCTCTTTCTAACACTTAATAATATACGAACGTACGTTTACATCCCGACTTCTAGTGAATAGAATAGAATGTACAAATATTTTTCTTGAACCTCATCTTAGTTTTTAATCGACATATGAAACGTTTCAGTGATAGACGAACAGCGTAACATACTGTCAGTTTGGTGCACCAGCATGAAGCTCGAATCGCACTTTGAGTTGAAACTTAAAATCTGTTCAACTCAACACTAATCATGTAATGAAAATTTAAAAAATGCGGTTGTATCGGGAAATAAGTTACCGTAAATATTTCTCGTACAGACTACAATGCATTCAATTTGCATATTAAATTTTTGGTAATTAAGGACTCTTTTGTAGTGCATTTTCATTAACATTAAATTAAAAGTATATCATAAATCATAATATACATTTAATTAGGCACGGCACTTAAATTGTTTTGCTATAATAAAGAACTATGTAGGTTCAATCGGACATAACAATTCAGTGACGCAACGATGCTTGTACATGCGTAGAAACAGTACATTTATATACAAACATGCATAAAGAGAGACAACCTTGTTGCGTTCTCCTAAGTAGTACTACATACATACATTCAGTCACATTTATTTTCCATAAGGGTAAGCAGAGACTAATGATTTCTAGCGGTCTTGGCAAACTTCTATCGCCTCTACTATTTCCATCAAAATGGTCATAATTTTAATAGTTTAACTATTGTTGATGTTATTCCGAATTCTCATCTACTTATTTCTATATAAAATAATATCGATAACGATAAAACCTGTATTCGTAAAATATGACGCAATAACAAAGTACATTTCAGCTAACAAAAGCTTAAACTAATTGTTAGCACAAATGGTACGAAACAAACCCCGAAAATCTTTGCCCTCGTCACCGCCCGTGTTACGCTGTCTATTTAAATTCTGTATTGCGTAACTCATTAAACAGATTGGCTCGTTGAATTAAAAGTGCAGCTCCGTAGGCCGAACATTGCGTACGATTGCGCGAAGTAGGTCAGAGATGACTGTCGATGGGCATCGATGACATGCAAGAGATGTTTATCGTTTCTGTAGGATACTTTAAAATTTATTTATTCACTTTTACTGAATAAAATAAACCTTCTTTAAGAGGGTAACGATAAAGAGGTTGTTGCGATAATGGTGATAATAAAAGGTTGGACAAGGCCGTTAACTTGGTTACAGTCTCCTCTACATTTTATTGCGGTGCATGGTTCACTAACGCCTCGGAAGAGTCTAGGCGTTACTTCATCGGACTGCTAGTGACAAACTGATGGTTACACGTTTTAGAGGACCGGTCGGTCGAAAGATTTAAAATAGCCTTCGGGGCTTTACTCGACAAGCCTTAACTGATATCTCACGACAACCGTCCACAAGCTCGACGCGCACCTCCGTAGCACGAAAACGCCTCCGTAACCACTGGTTACCGTCTAGCGGTCATCTTCAAAAGCCGGTCATAATTTGCAATAATCTGCTTGAATTTTGTATTAGGGAAGGGACGTACTCGTTCCGGAGATCCTAAAGCCGCTAAGTGTGTAATACCGTCCACGAAGTGCGTAGATTGGGACGCGGTAACGAAATAGGTCATAGCCAGATGTTTGCTATCGATTCGATGCTATGAGTAGAGTTGTCTCTCGTAAGGTTGTTGCACTCAACTTTTTACTTTTTCCCACAAGCCTTTATTTATCTTTTGTACACCAAACATTGGGGTGAATTGTTTGGTTTAGTGTTTTATTAGGGCTGTGCTTTGCGAGTCGGATATGATTTTAAATAGTTAATAGATTTATTTTATATGCCAAACAATATTTAAGAATGAGAATATTTTATTTCCGAATGATTACAAAAGCACATAGTAAAGATTAAAATTGTAAAAAAAACGCTCGAAAAATAATTAAAAGTTTAGTTTAAAGTTTAAAGTTCAAGTTTAGTTTAGTTTAAATAATTAAATCAGCTTAGGACAAACAAGTTCACAGTCTTGTGTTAGTTGTGTCATAGCCCTAGTAAGATCAGTCCACCTAGCAATGACACATATGCCTTCCGCACAGGAATATATTGTGGTAGCTAAAGATTAACCAACGTTAAATAGCATTAGAGGCATAAGGATGTTCGCAGTTTCTTTGCAGCCTCTAAGGACTAACATGGCGTCTGAAAATAAATCGAATATTACAGACTTTATATTAGAAAAAAATTGATGTTAGTGTAGTGGCGTCTCCTCAGTAGAGAATGTACGGAATATATCACTGCATAGTAGGTATAAAACAAAATCGTTTCCCTCGGTCTGTCCCTATGTATGCTTAGATCTTTAAAAGCACTCAACGAATTTTGATGCGTTTTTTTATAGAATAGAATTGATAGAGTGATTCAAGAGGAAGCTTTATAAGTATAATAACATCCATTATATAGTAGAGAAATATTGTTCTAATTTATATGGCTGAACAACGTTTGCCGAGTCAGCTAATTCTTAATAAAAAAAACTAGGGTTTGTGTAAAAAAAATGCTTTCAAACCCGTCTCGTCAGCGATCATTTGTTTATAAGCGTTACGATAAAAAAAATCGTTAAGTTCGAATACATTTAAATTTAAATTACGTTTGTCGATGTCGCCACAGTGAATTTTAAATATTAATGGCCTATTATTGTCGCCAAGCAGGTCAAAGACTTGGTGCACAGATTAAACAAAAAACATATCCACTGTTAGTTTTTTCTTAAATCTGACACGATTTACGTTATCAATCAGATGGATTGATTGTGGGCACAATTTAAAGTGTCTAATTTTGCAACATATTCACAACAAAAACATATCGAAGAGAACTCTTAAAAATCGTCCATTATTACAAATATTACTCAGACTAGGCCATTACATTGTTGCCAGATCTAAAAACATTTTGTTCGTCCGTGACTCTTTAACATTAAATCAAGACGTTACATATAAAATTTCATTGGTATCTTTGATTCCGTTCATTATCTTAATAAAATATTATAGACTCCACAACGTGACCACTTCTGAAACAATAGTAGCAAGACCTATGTAGGTTTTGCAAATAATATTTTGTTAACTAAGCACAATAACCGTATGATGTTCTTAAACAGACATTGCGTTATCATTGCAGACAGCCACTATCAGCACCATACCGTTTGATAACCCACATCCCTTATGCGAAAACCGAGATAGTGTTGTCCAAACATTTGTCGACTCCCGCGTCTCGCGCGCTATCGCGGCATTACAAATTTGGAAAGATCCACTTGGCAGATAGCGCGCGCAGTAAATGTGTCTAGGATTTCGTCTATCTCAAAACCTTGAAAAACATCTTTTGTGTTTTTATCTCGGCGACGAGTATTTGCGTTTTAGTTTTTCAATCGTTTACAAAATAGTGTTTCAAATCTCATCGTCTCAATTTCTTCTAAAACTTCGCGGAAATGGCATGTCAAGAGAATGGCATTAGAAGCCAATATAAATGTTTCTATCACAATTTATAACTCGGGAATCGAACGGGAAATTTCCACTCGAATAACAATGTTAGTGCTACTATGCATGTTGGTAATGTCAATTTCGCTAAATGATTATCGGTCATCAGGTTGGAGTTCAAGCTGGTCTCAGACGTAAGTGCTCACGAGTGCCTGACTTGTTCCGTCTCGTAACAACTGGAGTTGGTCCAAGTATCATCTTTTTTCACGTATAGCATTTAAGACTACGGATAGTCACAATTTATGTCCATGAAAGTTTCCTTGAACATTATGGGAAGTCAAAGTAAATATCTCCGTTTTTTTCCTTATATATTTTCCTTCAAAATTTTGATCTATCATAGGCACGTCTTTTGCAT
The DNA here is from genome assembly GCA_018249975.1 of Passova gellias. Lineage (NCBI taxonomy): Eukaryota > Metazoa > Arthropoda > Insecta > Lepidoptera > Hesperiidae > Passova > Passova gellias. The sequence goes on from DWUN01002820.1 coordinate 4,978, forward strand.
CATTGTTAGATAAGTTGTAATGTTCCGGCAGATATTTGATAAGAGTTTAGTGCGTGCTAGTCCAGTTACTGCTTATTCCATAGCACCATTTTAGATTCCTTACAATCTTTCGCTTAGTACCTACATTATCATAATTCGTACAGAGAAGTTACTGCAGCATATAAAGGCGTTTGAATAATCTGGAGACGCGTTCCCGCTTTAATTTAGTCGCTTGCACCGAATCTCGAGATTGTTGGAGTTCGGCCAAACTGAGCACTCGGTTGCATGGAGTCTTTTATGAGAGAATTATTGTTTCAAATTTCGTTTGTACTTTGCAGTTTCAGCCGTGAATAGCTAATGCAAAGCAGAGACTTCCCGCGACAAATAAACTTCAATCCGTGAAAGTTTCGGAACCGCTTGTTTAAATAATTAAGTTACCATAATTATAGCATCACCGTTGTGTTGCCTAATTTCTTCAACACGCTTTCTCCGTGCACTTAAAGACGAAAAGCAAAAACTATCCCATAACAAATGACGTGTACTAAATTTAAGGTTTTAGGCTAACCCACCTTTTTCTTGAAATCGCTGACGTAAATCAGGACTGGGTAGGAAAATTGCGAGCATACAATACTCGTAATATTGACGTGTGCTTTCCTAACACGCGACCGATTTTATACCCTTCTATCGCATACCCTTCTCTATTCCCTCTACATAAAATCGAATGTTCCAGCAGTGAGACAAAGTACGCCTTCATGATCTGAAGTATGCTCGATTTGGGTCAGTTCGACAGCCAATGTCGAAATAACATCGAAATACCTATTGTTTGTCCGTTAATATCCAGGCCAGGTAAACGGGTTACTTGTTGTTTGACTTGCCCTTAAATTTAACAGCCTTTACCTTTTCATATTTTTCGCGAAAACCAGCTGAGACATTAGATGCTGCGCCCGACACGTTGAGTTCAGTCGGGCCGTCCAATGCCGTGCTTGCAATTTATTCTTAAACTGTTGCGGTAACCGTGATTGCGTACGCGCATTGCAAACAAACGTTGGCGGTTTTTTTTCTTCACAAATTTAGAACGGCCTCCCACGGGCTGCTGAAAGTGGGTTAATGCCAAGCCCACGCGACCTGTGCCCCTTGGTTGATTGACACGCGTCTGTTAACAATACTGCTATCTTTTTTGTTCCACAGAATGTCGCCTACGGTAAAGATAGATTTCTTCAGTGGAAGGTCGCATGGAAGCAGTGGCAAGTTACGCTATAAAATTTGGAATATCTGCACTCATTGAAACTAACAGCACTTACATTTCATTCAAACTTTTTAATTCCATGAGTAATGTTGTTATATTCTTTTAATTCCTTGAGTAACGTTGTTATGTACTTTTAATTTCTTGAGTAATGTTGTTATGTACTTTTAATTCTTTGAGTCATATCGTTAAAGTATTTTTAATTCCTTGATTAATGTTATGTACTTTTAACTTCTCGAGTAATGAACTTAATTGATATTTTTACTTGATATTTTTAATTCCTTGAGTAATGTTGCCGTGTACTTGATAGAACAACTGGTTTTGTATGTTCGTACGATGAGAATCACTTGGCGGTGTTTCACTTTGGTGCTCATTTTTTTTTGTATCATAACATAGCTGTAAATATGCTCTCAATCCGAGGACATTATTCATTCGTTATTGAATCTCAAACAAAAAAAAAACACTGATCCCGTTGCGAGGTCAGCGATTGTCGTCGCTTCGGCAGCAATTAATCAGCCACGCAGGATTATACTTTATACTTTTAATGTTAGCGACCCATTGCTCTCGTTAAGATCTCGCGTGGGCGCGGAGTTAGCGTTACTCGTACATGTAACGCGACTCCACATATGCGATGAATAAATGAAAGAATTCCGTTAATTGGCCCGCATTCGTATATGGTTCGGTATGATCGTCCCGCTTATTGATTCGAATGATTCGATACGAATTGCCAAATGAATCACCACGTTTTATTTGCCATATAATTTGTTGATTTTTATCGTGTTGACTTTAACGATTTCATCGGATTAAGACTGGCGAGTTTATAAGCTCTATAAGGCATACCAATGAGTATTTTGTAAGTAGAAAGTGACTCTATAGCACTTAATGGGTTTCTTCGCGACCTTTTAGCACTTTCACATTTAATTTACAAATTCAAACTCCACATTATTTTAATTGAAAAGAAAGTCACACACTCACACACAGATATATATCTAAACAATTTATTGACTACTTCTACCCACAACGAGGTATTTAAGAACCTTTCATAAATCATTTTTTTATCTTTAATAGGAGTCCGATAACAATACTGATTAGCAAAGCTTTTGATTAGCAAAACTTCCAAAATGCAGAAAGTTCAAAGCTCTTAATGCTTAAAAGTATAAATAATTATGATAAGCAAAAATTACATTTCCTGGAAATTACATATTATTATTATATTATGTCTTCTTTTACGTTCCCCTCCAAAAGTTATTCTGGAAGTAATAGAGCAATAGCGGTAAGGCCGGCTTATTGTACTGCCTCGAACTATGTATCTAAAATTCATCGCCTGGTTGTTGGGCACCGAAGAGTATAATTAATGTATAACAATATTACCTGCAATCGAAAATATTAATATAAATGTTAGTAAATATAAATATCAGTTCTTTTGATCCAAAGTTTTTACTGAATATAACATTAATATCTTGAATGTAGTGATTTGTATAAAATTCAAACAAATTTTTTTGTTATCCTACTGCCACATAACCTTAATGTGGCTTTAAGAATTTAAATTCAACTTGTTTACGAACACGTCGGGTTCATTTAAAACTGAAACACATTAGCTCGAACGATACAGTTATTATACAGATTCAATAACAACTGAAAGTATTATTAGTCGCAGTTAAAAGCCAACGACGAAGGTTGCCTGCGATTATTGAAACTGTACGGCACCTTGACCCACTGAATATCGTTATCTTGACCTCTCAAATGCAACTTAAAGACATTATGTTTAAATTAAACTAAAATTGTATTTTATGACACACACACATAATTTGATTAAATGCATTATCACCGCAATAGAAATAAATATGAACATAACCATGAATCTTTCCTACAATTTATTGTTCTTTAGTATTTAAATCACTTGTTTTATTAGCGATTTCATTTTTGCGACGTTCCATTGTTCATTAACGTTTATTACATTAATGTTTATCGTATAAAAACTAATCGTATATATCCAAGATCAGAAATATAATTCGGTCAGATGTGTGTTTGTGGGTACGCGATTTTAGTAATCCATTTATCCCACTGTTGGCACTGTTTGACATTTGGATTTTATATAGGTAATTTTGTTGGCGAAACCGACATTGGGTATGTACTGTGTAATTGAAAACCACTATTTTAATGGCCATTACGCTATTCCATGCGTTTGGTCACGATCCACTCAGAAACTCAAGGCTCCCGCCATCAGCAACCAGAAATGTAATTGTTGCCACAAGAGCGTGCCGATGTAAAACGTATCTTTATGCTGTGTCCTTACTGCTGAATAATTACAACTATACCTAGGTTCTGTGGTACAGTGATTGATTCTTTGGTTCAGTGGCCGATGTACCTGATTGCTGTGCCGATGGTTATGCATTCGATTCTCTACCCAGAACAAATATGTGTGTGATAACCATAAATATATGTTATGACTATAAAATAGAGCCGTTTTAGTGTATTTCTCGAAGAGCCCCATGTCATAGTTCTTCTGAAAAATCCATTTTTTTTTTATTATTGAGTAATAGGCTTTGCGTTTGACTGCGAGCTCACCTGATGGTAAATGAGGTGCAGTGTAGGATGAAGCACGTTTGCCTAGAAATCAGTACTTGATATTTAAGATTACTGAACAACGAAGACATATTGTATTGTATTTTAAAGTGGAGACTTTTGTCTTGATCCAAGCGGTGTCTTAGTTTTTTTTAAAAGTATAATACGTAACAGTCTTAAACACTAATGAATACAATGGAATAATAATAATGGCAATCTATTATTTCGCTGCGTAGTAGAACAGGTGTAGAGATATACGAGTATGTAAGTATATATTTTTTAATAACAACACTAGATTACTAATGTGGGAAGCGTCGTCCGTGGCGTTATATTAATCAGTTCTCCCGACACGTACTCAATGACGGTCGATACCGATCACAATAGTACCATTCACGCCTCAATTGACCGCGCTTGCGTCTGTCAGTACATCGCGAATGGAGAAACGGCTATATAAACTTACCTATAAACCGTTCAAGTCCGAGCCGAATAAATTTCAACCCTATCGCCAATTGATAAAGTTCGTTTTGTCTTAATCGCGACCCGCTCGTAAATTGGCCGTCCAGTCGAAGATATTTGACCGCAATGCAAAGGAGTCACGACCTCGTCTAAAAATGTCTCTTTGATACTGCACGCTGATTACTGAAAGTGATTGTTATATAGCAATTTTGTTCACCGACTCAACCGTGATCGTACCGCCTTGTTCGCTTCGAAGTATTATTGCAGGAAGTGCAAAGATATTTTTGGTGTCGGTCAACTTTTTGCCAATCTGTCGATAATTATCTGGAAAGAAGCCAAAGCATTGTTAGTTTTTTCCTTTTTAATTAGCAGCCATCCTGCTGATGTTTTTCATTTCGCCCAGCAATTTTGATTGGGCTGTTCGAATTCTTTTCTCATCACATTAGGGTACTCAAAGCGTTTCAATGTCTTTGGATTGAAAAACTTAACTGAATATTATTGAACGGACAGAATTAAGAAAAAAGATATCGTATGACACATTATTTTTTTAACCTCTCGTGCGATTCGCCATGTTTAGATTTAATTCCAGAAGACACGCTTACATAATTGTGTTCTGTATGCTCGAGAAATAGTGCCCAAAATTAAGTTGAAGTTTATTGGGAAGCGTTTAGATATAAACTAACGCGGTTCCGGCGATTGTCTTCGTCCCTCTTTCCGGAATAGGACAATGGCCGGAACAACGTTTGAATAGCAGATACATAGCCCTTGATTGGATAGTAGGATATATAATTCATTGGCTGCATCCGATAGCTCTCGACCTTTTTTTATTAAAATCTTCGACCAACTTAATTAGCAATTAGCGTATTTTGTTTAAAGATTTCGTTTAAATAAACGAGAACGTGGTCTTAAGATCTGATTAAAAGTTAGATTTTCTCTTAATTCTGTCCGATGCAATATGATGTTATTGCTCGTCATCAAAAATGCTGCTGGGTCTTTATCATCAAGCATCCTCATCACCGGGCACCAAAATTGTCAGCTGGTAGATCACGCATTATGCATTAAGTTCGCCATTTGTTAACGAAATGTAATATCTTTGTGTCGATAAATTAAAAATGAAATAACTAAATGCTCTTTATCCGACTCAATATTCCCGAGACCTTACTGATTGAGCGTACATGTCTCAGCTGTGGTCGGAAACGGACGCTCGTCCGCGTGTCTTCATCGCTGGACATTGATTGATGGTTATTTGTTTCGCGGAAAGCCTGTGCGTGGGTGCGATGGTAGATTAATTCGCCATTCCGTTATTGTACTTCATGCCAAAGATGTATCCTCGCAATCGATTGGCCAATCTCAATTATGTTATCATCAACCATTTCACCATAGCACTGGTTGGACACGGTTGCTATAATTGAGAAGCGTTAGCGCCGAGATTATGGAGAATTCTAACACTTGTAGGCGATTGAATGATAATTTACTTCATAGTTATAGTTAATATCTTAAAGAGGGTATACTTTTCTTAAGTCCCAAATGCACGCTACATTTCGAATCCCAGAGTCCCGGAGTGTGGAACGCTGAAATATAAATCACTATCCCATCACTCACCCAAAGAGTCTTCGTTTTGAAATCGAGTAATGCAAATTGACAGAGATACCGTCTTCGCAAGAATATCATGAAAAGAAATTAAAAGTCGTTATTTCTAAGAATGGTGAATACTGTGACTTTCTTGTAAATCGATTGCAATTGCACACACCACCAATCGTTAGTCCGTTCCGCTCGGGCCGCTATCCGGGCTACCACGTAAGAACTGGCTGGCGCTCTGTCATTGTCTGGCTACGCTATGAAATTGCTCTTAACGTCGGCTAACCAAAAAATCTGATCCACTTTGGCACGCTCTGTTTCGAACAATCCAGCGGCGCGCGATGATGCTCTCGGCTTTTAAAAATGTGTTATAATTGTTGATACTTTTTCAACAAAGTCACTATGATAGTGAGCGAATTAATGAATGCTATATACATATTTACTTGGATATGTAACATTCCATATTTGGCCATTAAATGCCTGCGCCATGGAAACCGGACAGCTGATAAGGAAACATATGTTACACACATTAAAATACTAATTCCAGCGGTACTGCTGGGTTCCCATCCATATTTGCTTGAGATGTCTCTGAACGAGAGGAAGTGCACATCCAAGGAATGGACCTACCTTTCATACCTCTTTCTCGATACGTACTAGTTGGTATTATTCTCAAGATTATTGCAACTCGTTGCACGGTCGCGATAAAACAAGTCCGCGAGTTACATGTAGAGACTTTCTCGAAACCAATTTTTCATTGTCATCCTCCTACTCGTATTTCAGTCATGAAATTATTTATTGGACAATGTATTCATCAGTTATTCATAAAAAGAAGATGTCTCATTCATCACTACACAGTATAAAACAAAGTCGCATTCCGCTGTCTGTCCCTATGTATGCTTAGATCTTTAAAACTACGCAACAGATTTTGATGCGGTTATAACTAGTTTTAACCGCGACTTCGTCCGTGTCGAATAGTGACTTTGGGCAGCATTTTAATTTCCTGGGATACTAATATTGCAAAAGACAATATTCAACGCAGACGAAATCGCGGGCAAAAGCTAGTTTGTAATATAAAGCCAAGTATTGAGCTTATGGTTAATCATAAAATTATAATATATGTAAAAGTATTCGCGACGATATAATTTTCTTGCATAGTCAGAATTCCCTTAGTTTTTATGAATCATACTGAGTGATAAAATAAAAAAATTCAATCCTTAAATCATTGCTTTGTGATAATAATATTACGTGTATAGTGCTTAGAGTCGTTGATTGATAGTCTTATTTATGTACTTAAGTAAATTTTTTCTATCATTCCGGTGAATATATTTAAATACATTTGGCCTTAGGCCGAATCGATTTTTGCATTTGTCGATGTGAATCTTTAAATTTAATTCTGGTTTGTTGGTCTGCTATTTTAAATTTCGACATCTGTTTTGTTTTTATTTATGAGTTTCTTTGTCTATTTCAGGTAAGATCCGCCGATGGTCTCGTGCGTCATATCGACACCAGTGTTTTTGTGTAAGTCCCCTCTATACCAGGTGTCTGAGAACAATTTGTGAATAAATTTTACATTCATTCGAATATTTTTTTATACGCTTAGCCTAGCAGACGGGCCACCTGATGATAAGTGGTTACCGTCGCCTGTAGGCTCTTGCATCTCCGAGGAGTCGCCAATGCGTTATCGGCTTTGCATGAGAGATCTTTCGGCGCCTTTCTTGAAGAACCCCATGCCATAGCGCTCCGGGAATACCCCGGTAGGAAGCTCATGCCACATTTTACAGATTATTGCAATATATGAAAAATATTTTACATGATTTTAATTGCTTTTAAACGTTTGTGGAGAAATTGTAGTTTTTAATTTTCTATGTCACATTATGGATTCTACTTGTTATCGTAGGTCGCTGGCCGCGAAATCGCTGAGAGTCGACTAGACCAACGTCGTTCCAAATACCTCCGGTCTAGACATGACGCTATCTTATAATAATAATAATAAGTACAAGTCGAGACCGTTTCAGTTCTTGCTATTGCTGACAAAATAATAAATAAACCTATACATGGTATTAACATCAATGAAACGGTTAAACTGTTATTTTTTACGTTATTTTAATTATTTTTTTATTATAGCACTAGTAGACCAGACCACGCGTTGCCGTGGTTCAATTATGATAACTCAATCTTTTATATGTAACAATCGCGTGACTCGATCTTGTCCAACTAAGCGTTGCCCTATAAATAATATTGATATTGCAAAAAAAAATCAGATCATTAATC
>DWUN01002821.1:0-13068 GCA_018249975.1 Passova gellias
ATAGAGTGATTGAAGAGAAAGGTTTATATGTATAATAACACCCATTAAATAGTAGGGAAATAGTGTTATAATTTATATGGCAGAACAACGTTTGCCGGGTCAACTAGTTTTATACTAAAATGTCTTCTTCATTTACGCAGTCAGTCATTTATACTCTATCGTATATATTTCTTGTGTTTTCGAATTTTGTAAACAATACAAGGTATTTTATGTCGTATTTTATGTTCATTTTAAGGCCAATAAACGCTACGTCCATAGAACGTAACAATGTTCTCATATAAATTTCGAAACATCCCTCTTTACCTGTCGCATCAAAATTAACATTTTGCTCCTATCATGAATGGTGGTCATGGAATATTTGGAATTCCAATCCCTATAACGTCGAGTTTGAGGTGAAGGCATCTATTTAGAGACGGACATATTATAATCTGTTAACAAATCTCTCATTCGCATTACAAATTACTTTGTTTTTCGGCGAGCGTGTGGATGCGAAGGGGTTGTTGAACTTGAGAGGGTTTTTTTTCTTCTGTTTGTTTCGCTTCTCAGTGACAAATTTATTCAGTCAACCTTTGAATACAATTACAGCATCAATTATATTACACTTGACTCGGTTCTGTATTTTCCTTATCGTTGTACAGTTTATATATATTTTTTCCTTTAAGAGTTTGAAATTTTTTTTTTGGTGTCGTATATTTTAAATAAATAACATATTAAAATTATAATTTGGTTAAGCCAATTGATACGGTAAATGTAATGTTGACGTTTTTCTTTAATATATTTTATTCATAAATATTAATTATCTATGGAAGCAACTATTTACATATTATTAATATAGGTATATAGTTTATCAGCTGTCTTGCTATTATGACATATTGTCTACCTGATTTGGGTTCATTGGCCTTATATGAAGTTGTCTCGAGATATTATTATTTTAATCTAATCTGCACTTGAATCCGCTAAAAGTCATATTATAATTAATATACTAGCCATCGTCTGTATTTTCGTATTCAATTAGTTGTACGACTAATTAAATATGATATTTGGTACAATATCATGACACTTACCTATAAGTTTATTATATATGTAGAGACTACATGTTCTTAGAATTACATTGGAATTTCTGCAAACAACATTAAATGTGCTTTATATATTGTATTAATTTTTATGTACAATAAATTATATGCCCTATATAATACTTATATACATATTTTTATTACACCCAGAGACACAGAACAAACAAATGCGCTCAACACAAAAACATTAATTTTGTCTAGGAATGGAACCCACGACCAGTCAGGGTATCTAAACCGTTCGACCAGGAGACCAGTCAATTTTATACATATAACGTGACAAAAGTAAATAAAGGTTTTATACATATTTGTTGTACATTGTCATATTGTGTACGTCTTTCTGTCTCTGTACCTATTTTATGGTGTACAATAAAGAATATTTGTATTGTATTGTATTGTATTGTATTGTATTGTATATTAATGTAATGTCGTCACACCACCTTCGACCGATCTGTTTATTGGAGCAGTAAAGTGTACGATTAAAATAAATTCAACCTTAATAGAACATTCGACTACTATAAGAAATATTTCTGTCTCGGAGAGAAGTTTAATGAAAACAAAGTGCTAAAGTAATCGAGAAACAATTTCAACGATCACGCATGAGTTGTTACAGCACAAATATAAGCGATTGTTTTAAAAACATAATTAATTTCTTCGACCCCTCGTTCAACCTAACGGAACATTTAATATTGAGTGCTCATAATTATTATTCCTTTTACATTGAAACCCTTTTCCATTCAAGAACTTTTTTTAATACTTCCAAGAACACTTTGTTGCAAGTTTTTGTCTTTCTAGGAGTTTTTATTAAAGTGGGATTCTTTTTATGGTAGCGATATGCTTTGTGAAAAAAAATGTTCAATTAGAATTTCGCACGTTTCATCCTTGTCTTTATTTTTTTATGTTAAATGTTCTTCTATACACCTTCTTCATTTTCTCTTATTTTATTTTGTTTGTCGACAGATCTGGTATTTGGGAGAATTGTAGAGCAGCATACGAAGACATCGTAAAACATCTCGAAAGGTAAGAACGAAGATCAATCGCTTACCGTGCAGCGACAATTTCTCATTTAAAAGTACTTAGTCGTTATTTTAGTCAGTTATTTTCGTTTACTCCCATTTTACTCTTAATTTTGGTTTTTTCAACCCCTTATTAATTTACTTCGTTTGGAACAAAATGTTAGGATCAATGTCGAGATCATTTACATTAAAAAATGGTCTTAATTTAAACTGGACGCAGTTATCACAGGGGAGTGTGAAATTAGAGGAGACAATTAGATCCGTGGATCGGGTGTATTTTTAACAAATGACCGCTCGGGAGCCCGGCTTGCCGGGTGTGAACAATTCATCAAACTCATTCAGGGGCTAATCTCGATGCGAGGAAAAAGCGGCTCTCATGTAAATTGGGCCGATTCGAGGGCCAATGGCTGGGGGAAAGCGCTTTTCTTTTCTTGTTTAATGGATGGTGATTGATCGGTGGGCTTGCTACGAACGATACTCGCGGTTTTGACTTCATTTTCAAGTGCTCCGATTGAATGCTCCGAAACGTTTTAATGGCGACCACCTTCTTTGGGCGAGTATCATTTGAAGTTCCGTAAACATTAAATTTTACAGTAGAAATAATTTAGGTGAAACTTAATTCACTTGAATTATTTCGTAAATTTAGTGTCGTATCACTACATAGTATAAAACAAAGTCGCTTTCTCTGTCCCTATATCCCTCTGTATGTTTAAATCTTTAAAACTACGCAACGGATTTTAATGCGGTTTTTTTATAATAGATAGACTGATTGAAGGGGAAGGTTTATATATAAATAACATCCATTAAATAGTGGAGAAATATATAGTTTATATGGCAGAACATCGTTTGCCGGGTCCGCTAGTATTGTATAAAATACAGTCTACTGCAAGTAGAGCTCATTGGCTTTAATGAATTACTGAACATAAGAAGACAACAGAAAAAGAGACGTGGAGGGTAGCTGTACGCTAAAAAAATGGGCCTATTTCACCTACTAAAAGTCTGGGGTTATAAATTTTGTTAGTCGAATCTTCTTTAATTTGGAAAATAAAGCATAAGCCCGGCGAGTGCGGGTAGAATTACAGTCGGACAGCGGGCCTTGTACCGATGTGTCACTGTCAGTCCGCGATCGCCGCTCCGGCTCTGGGATTAGAGCTCTTTTAAAGGAATTACTCAGTAATTTGGTGAATATAAAACTTTATTGTAACTCACTACTATGCACCATTTTAAGAGAGTGTGTGTCAATCCCATAAGTACCTCAAGATTCATAAATTTGTGCATTTAAATAACAATTATTTCCAACTCATAGGATATTCTACAACCTAAGTAAGAGAATTGCTTTTCGGATATCGTGCTATAACCTGTTAACTTTAGTGGTACTAAATAAACCACCACCACTACCGGCCTAATAGTTGTCATTCTATTTTACTCCATTCCTGGATCCTCTAAGCGCGTCTGGGGTAGGTACCTGACCATGTTGCATCAAAATCAATCAATAAATTTGCAGATTGTTCCCGAGTTGCTTATTTTGTATAAGCATATGTATAAAATAATCTAAAGTTAATTGTTATTATAAGTCTTTGTGAGTGGCGGGTTTCCTTGCCGACGCATTATCTTGGTTCATTTAATTCGCGCATGCGTCCACGACCGGTTCTCAATCCTAATTCCAATTAATTGACAGGATTATCTCTGATTTAATATAATTTGTAGGTACTGTTTGTTTTGTTCCGCTTGTGTTTGAGTGCACTTGTCTGTACGTATTAATTGGTTTAATAACTTTGAATTAAAACGTTTTGAAAAGATCAATACATACATATGCAAACGATGGCTAATTGTAGGTCACATTTCGGTGTAATGTATCTAATTAATTATAAAAATCATTTATGTTTCACATTATTTGTGTTTCTTAAATATTCATTCATACGCATCGCATGTTTTAGTGAAAAATAATAATTAAATGACCCTCATACAATATAAATGTCACATTAATTATAAATGCACAGAGCTCAATGCAACCGAAGACGACAAATGCTAAACGACGTTCGTAGAGAGCCCAATCCTCGCAGTAAATCAAACGCGGAGTCAATTAGCAGCGAACAAATCGTCGGGATCTATGCATTCGTCCGTTTAATTCCGTTTCGGATCGAATTAGCCGCGATTTATCGGCGAGCGGCGGGTTAAGCCGGCCGGGGCCGAGCGACGCCGGATCACACGTCGCTGTGACGGTGCTCGTTATTCATCCCCGTGCCCCTTGCGCACCAAGATACCTCTGCTTAATCACCTTTCACATCTAACTCCTAAAAGATATCATCAGTAATCAGCAACTTTGCGTTCCTTCTATCATTAAGTTCCGCCGCATAACTGATAACAAATAAAAAAACCCGAAATGCAGTTTTATTTCTTAGTATTTTTCTACTAATATATTCGTTTATTTTGTGACATGGAAGCGTGCTTTTAAATATACTTATCCGAGTTAGATCCAGCGGAAAACGTCAACAATCTTGACGGTAACATTTGCGTGATTGAATCCTCTACCATTAATTCCACTGAAGATCAAACGGAGACCGAGGGTGATATTTATCAAGGATATTGCGTATTATTTTAATCAAATCAAATTCCCTTCGTTGTAAACAAATGCTTTTGATTAATGAGACGCGCGACAGAGCTTCGTCTCCGTTGTGATAAAACACCCGAGGAAAAGGCAAAATTAATGGTCATAAAATGAACTCTTGTATCCGAAAGATAAAGATGGCGAATGCTTTGAATCTTCAATAATTTTTCCTCGCTTCCGGACTTGAAAGATGATTCCCGAGATCGCATCTGGAGACTGTACATTTATTTCGGGACGTCATCAGTATTAGCTGAGCATAATTTCGCACGTTTAGTGTTCAACTTTCATCGTCCTGAGATATTTAGATTGTCATGGCGCACAGTCATTAATAATAGCGACTTTTGATTTTCAGTTGGCTAATATGCAAAGGGCGTTGTATAAAGGGTGCTGAGTCACGACGGCAGTCGTCAGCCCTCTGAATACCTCCCGAGTTTGTCACCGATGCGGTCGTACTGGCATTTTATGTAGCTCTTTGTACTTTGCCCTTTTATGCCTCCAACTATTCGGATAGTCCCGTTGGCGAACCGAACTATTTATTGCGTTGGCTTTGATATCCCTCGCAGTTTGACATTGATATATCCTTATCTTACGTCTTATAGTGAGTGAATAATATTTTGTTCATATCAATACAAAACAAGTTTATTTATTTTTGTAATTACCTAATAACTACGGGCTAAAAGGGCAAACTGAATGTCTGGCGGCATTGTCTTTCATTCAACCCTGGCTGACGGTGATATGTTGAGATATGTTATATAAAAACAAGATAACATTTTTCTATACCTACCGAGTATTAAAAAAAGATGAAATATTATATTTGCTATTTAAATGACGAATAAGTACTGAAAAACTTCATTAAGCTTACATTTGCTCTATATTTATTTCAATGCGCAGATTAGGGTCCAGCTTTTTTGTAATGATTTCGCTTTATCGATAAATTCAATGACGAATAATAATTTCAAGTATCAAAAATGTAGCTACCGACTGCGCATTGTATAACCGGGGAGTGTCTAACAATGTTACGGCGCAAGTTGCACCGTCAGCCTATATTAATCTGGATCCGGCGCCTGACAGCACAAGTCAAATTTCTCATCAAAAATAAGAATTAATGGCGAACAGCATTAATCATTAGCTGGCAAACGGCACGAGGTGTCTGTATCCCATTATTTTGCATTACTAATGATATGTACACAGCGATAAGGAGGGATGCTTTGTAAAAATTCTCCGATAGGCGTCGTCGCGTTTGACCGAATCGTTTTTATAAATATTCTCGATCTTAACTCGCATACGAGTACCTACCCGTTTTTATGTCATTATCTCGAAGTTTTACGCTAATTAGATACACATATTTTTAGTGTACATTAATATTAATACCATGACAATAAATTTTCCACTACGTATTATTTTTTGTCAGATATACACATAACACTGCTGTAATAAGAAATTCTAATTACGAATAATATTTTCTGCAGCAGCGCGTGCCGGCCCGGTGCGATTCATGCCACCCTTCTTTGTTTATGTCACTATCAGAGATCGGACTCGAAGTAGGACCAAATAATTGTTCGTCCATCCATTTATACTGCTTAGCTGTATGGGTAAAAATGTTCAAATTAAAAGATTACTTAAAATAATAAAACCGCTACAACGTTACTCGAAGCAGCAAACAAGCGACCGAAATAAATCAAATTTGGCATCCCGCGTGAATCGCGGAAGTGCGTCGAGCCATCCAACCTAGCAATCAATTAACCGCCTTCACTCAATAATTTTTAATAAGTTGTAACACTAATCACTTCCTCCCTAAAGTCCGTTCTATTTCTAGAACATAGACACAGTTGACACCGTCATTGACAGAAGATGTCATTTTTCCTCTAATTATGTGATGGCCTCATTTCGTCGCGCCCTATTAGTACGCATCAATCAATGTTGCCAATACCTATTTTTTACCCCGCGACTGGACTGTTTTTTCTTCGCTGCGTTTTTGTTTACGAAGATTTTTTAAGTGGGGAATAATTTGATGAGGTCCGCCACCCGACAGTGTTGGATGCGAACGATGATCATTTGTCATCGTCTTGTCATTTCTGCATTTCTTTCGAACAGTTGAATCGCTAAAGTAATTATGTAAGTTTTTAGTATACTTTTTCCACTTGGAACTCTCCTGAATATTTTTTATGTAGAAAACATCTTCGCAACAATGTATCGATTGGTGTTTATTTGCATCCTCGTATTGACTATCGATGCTTTTTATAATGAATATATCGAATGAAAATAGTAGGTAATTTAGATATAACTTGAATCTGTTATTTACTGATGGCTTTTAATATAATATATCTACTGAAGCACTAATCACAGCACAGCATAAAAATGGAATATGTTAATTTCAATGCGTTTATCCAAAACTGATTTTCGCGTCAATTCTAATTAACGCAATTGTAAAAGTAATTCGTCAACGAGAAAAACTATGAATACAAAATCAACCTGTCAGTATTAACATACTGACATCGACGGGGTAAATCAAATATGTGAATCCACAGATCAAAAGAATTCATTACAGTGTGTAAATCACAATTTGCATGTGGCGCAGGCAATCATGAATATGCATTCGCAACGCCTGAGCTTGAGCATTCAGTCTGCCTTCCCACTCCAAAAATACTACTCGACTCATTTAGCCCCACATTTTTTTTTTTTGCATTATCAAAAACATCCTTGATTTCCTCAATCACTGCGCTTTTTTTTATTTCATGTAATTACTGGTTAATAATGATTCAATAAAGATTAAATTGATATTTTTTATTGTAGTTATTGTTAAAAGCTTCTAATACCTGGGTACACAACGTTATACATTTTATTACATATAATTAATAGTTAATAGTTATAGTTAGTTAATAGTTATTACAATCATCATATTCATCAACATTTTATCATCTCGCTGTTGAACACAGGTCTCCTCTCAGTATGAGCAGGGTTAAGGCCATAGTCTGCCACGCAGACCCAGTGCAGGTCGGCGGACCTCACATCCCTCCGAGAACATTATGGAGAACACTAAGGTGTGTAATTATAAAGATTTAAATATCCTCACTACATTTTCATGCATCGCTTGAACTAGTAGGTAATTGGAATACTGAAATCGCACATATAATTGTAAAGTTACATCCAGAGTTTTAAGCTCAGACACGGAAGTGGGGCACTGAAATCTATGAAGAAATAAAACTGGAAACTAATCAAATAGGCGATACGATGTAACCGTATAGATTGAATCCAAAATCCTTGTTGCTTTTTTGATATCCTGTCACAATAACAATATGAATGCATTTATTAGATAAAACTAAATAAACAAGTGAATAACATCGAACTACATACATTTAAAAAATCATCTTTCATATTCCCATGAATGTCTTCGATATTCATCACTTTTTCAAGTTGAGTACTTTAGCACTGTATCAAGTATAGTGATGCCATCAAACGAGGCTGCAGTCAGCGGACAGTGCTGACTGGACACCAGTCGGACTTTTGCCATTCCGTTCGCTTCCTGACCTTTTCCCGTTTTGTTATGCAAATCTAACTCCCGGGAATTACATAGCGCGAATAAAAAGTATTCCACTGTTTACACGCTGACTTCGCGTCGAGTGTGAGTGCGCATAAATCGGCGGAAAACATTGTTTTCAAATGTAAGTACTCATATATGTAACAGTTTTCTCTTTCCATTGTTGAAAAACGTGACCGTGATTTTAAATTATGGAAATAACTAAAGTATACGCAATGTTTGTATGTTATTATAAAATGTTTGGTTAGGTATTCAATTAAAATATTTGTAGGAATATTTTTTATATTTTTTTGTTTACACTCGCAACTTTCACAGTTATATATTGTAACCGATATTTGAAGTTCGAAATCAGTAAGACGGTAATTAGTTGTTACTAATATTAGCAATTTAAAAAAAGTTTAATTTAATTATTGGTAAATATTGCTACAGAGATAGCGAAACCCCTAATCATAACAGTCATTATAAAAGTATCAAAGAATATTAGGACGGCCGCACACTGGGCCATTCGTGGCGGTCACGAAACGCAACTATTCCTACAACTGCTGGCACCAATGCGGCCACTCAAAAAAAAATTCAGTTTGCATCGATGTCATATAACGTATATGTAAGAAAAATCGTATCCGTAACTTGTGGCCACTAGCAGTGGCTTTGCTGTGGCCAGCACGAGAGGCCCAGTATGCGGCAACGCTCAGAGTTCGGTGTTGCCAATATTGCATAACAGATGGCAGCACTCCCAGTATAAAATACGCAAAATTTGTAATAAATATAATCATTCTTATTCTAAACCGTATGACTATTAGACAGTAGAAGTTTAATTGTTAAAGAGCTCTTTATGCGAAAATTTCACTACTATTGCCTTGCTACGGCCGCATTGCACTTCAAGCTGTTATTCCTGATAGTTACCGGTAGAATTCACTCGGTCATAGTGACCAAGGATTGCAATACGTCTTGAAGTCATGTCAGAACACCAACTAAACGTCACTGATATGTATAATAAACTGTTTGCAAGTTTTATTTTATAAAAGAAATCTAGCAAACGTTTCATTTGTGTGTATAATATGTACCTATGTATAAGTATAATAGTGTAGGTGTAAGCGAAGCAATGAAGTAAGTGAAGCAATGAAATATTTTTTTCAAAAGATGCATAAACAGCGTAATTTATTTTAATACAGTAATTGGGTTTGTAGGACAAAAACTATAAACACTGTACCCATAACATTGGCAACGTATCGTACTTGTCGTAAAAACGTCTCAGTGTCTTGCTGATATCTGGTTGGCATTTGTTTTTGTCATGCGTGTATTATTATCCTAGCGAATGTCAAGTACGTTAAATAGTATTTTTAAAGTTCATTGTTTTAATCGTTAAACTAAACCCAGTATATTAAGTAATACGAGTGTAATATTATATATATTCATAAATACTTAATTCATAATACACAACATTGTTTCTGATACATAGTTATAAGCAAATAAAGTAATAATAAAGCTGAAACACGATATTCTGTAATTGATTGAACATAAGTAAGGGTCATCAAACGTAGTCAAGCATAGAATGACTAAATAACCGCATTCAACCCTACACTGCGAGCCACAAATCAAATGTTTTGATAGCGGCGCGGTATTAACGAGACAATTTGATTGCGGACATATCCGCGGCAAATTGCTTCTAAATTATATTTTCTGTTTACTTTCTGCCAAACTCCCCGTTCTGTACACGACGCGCGGCGCTGGCGTATCGATACATCCACAATTGAACAACAGATGCGTTCGTTTCTGTTACGTTAATTGTTGTTTGTTTGCTCGACTTTTCATGACATCGTACGACTTCATAACCCTAGTCGATGTTTCAATCCCTCGCGTGGATGCTCAATAATTTCCTGTTAACAACGGAAACTGGTTGCGTTCAACTACCTTAATAATATCTATCTATGCAACAATCAAATATTATTGATTCCATTATCGTGACTGTCCACTTCATTTACCCTAAGTCATTTATTTGCATTTACTACATACAGCTTGCATAGAAAACATAGCACATATAATTCTACAGACATTTTAATTATAATCACCTAATATGAATATTAAGTCTTATATACTAGTAAACAATTGTAAAATGTCATCTTTTTGTGTAGCAACGGTTTTATTTTGTAATAAATTATCGATAACATAACTGTAGATCGCTTTACGCGAAGCTATATTTTTTAATAGAATGACAGACATTTCATGTCAAACCTAAATGATTTAAAATATAATTACCGACCCAAAAATAAAATAAAATAGGCTTTGGGGGAAAAAATATATGAAATGAGTTCATTAAAATTGAACCTAGTCAATATTTTATCTATCGGACAGTGTTAGGGTTATCAATCGAGTGAACAATACTATGATGGATGCGCTCGAGTTTCAACTGTTTGTAGATAACCGGACATAGAGGGAGTGTGCCTCTGATAGTATCTTCAGAGATTCATTTAAACTGTCGGTTGTTTCTTTATTTCTTTTATTTATGTTAATAGAGAATTAACAGATAAGTTTAATGCATTCGTACATAATAATAGAGAATTTACGGTCAGACAATACCTGGTATTTGTAATATTAAAACTGTCGCATTGCTAGGGAAACTTGACAAAAAGGTACTGCATCGCTCAAGGTTTGACGCACTTTTTAAATATATATCTTTTTAATATAAAAAAAAATTATGTACATATAAATTTTTTGTTGATATCATTTAGACACTAAAATGTGTAAATCATAAGTATTATTTACTCTATCACTATTAACTAGTCTCTAGACTATTGATGCTGGCACTATATCTTTTATAGTTTTCTGTCATTTGTCGCGGACAGAGGATCATTTTCCTTAAATCAAAATACAATTATCAAGTTCTACACTTACATACGTAAAAATGTTTGCAGTTTCATAAATATAAACAAATTCCACGTAAAGTCACAATGTGAGGGAAAATGCATATACATAATAAATACCCTGGCGCAACCACGTCCGAATCCACAAAATTCTATTTACCACCGCAAAAAACAAAAAGTACACTGATGGGCCATTATCGTCTCGTTGGTAACATGTTGCGGTGAACGCGAGCGATCACTGCGATCACAATCATTACCGTCCGGCTGGCCGCGACCGTCTACTGAAGACGTTGAACAAATTTAGCCGTTCACTAATGACAAACTAGTACTCCGCGACGAGTTACACTCGAGCCGCTGCACGTTCAGGAAGGGTTTGTCGCGTCACATTATCCAAGGAATTGAATTGGAAATGTGCTGATGCATGTGAACTCTCTGCGGTCGCTCTATCTGCTGCATGTGCGTCGAAGCCATATTTATGCAATCTGCGGTTAGTGAATTGCTCGGCTTGGATTTCAACATTTTTATAATGAACAAAAAAACCGTGTCCTGTATCTTTCGAGTGACATAATAGGCAATATCGTTCGCGTTTCCCTAAAGATCTCACAAGGAAATTCGACAGTATCAAAAAGCATTCCCATTACAGATAATGGTAATGTCCCAAAAAGTCGGGGAGTACGAATCGTAGAAGCAATTTTGCATAATTATCCAACATTGCGCCGGGAGACAGGCGACGCGCTGGCGCTTAAATCCTAATAACATCGCACGGCCCGATCGGAATCTCGTTACGCTGCCGTAATCTGCTGTGAACCTGTACGATATTGTTTTGTAGGATTTGTACGAAACATCTACCGTTTGCCGTAATACTTTTCAATAAATAAGACCCTTACTTCCTTATTCCTTATTCCTTATCCTTGTTCCTGTGATATCAAGTTACAAACGTGTACAGCGCCAGATAACAAGTGACCACTGCGAGTAACACCTAAAACTATATATAACAGTTACCTAAAAAGATATTACTGTGGATAGGTAGATAGTGAAATTTCAGTGTGGAGCGTAAAATATTCGATATCCACTAAGCATTACATGGTGTCAAGGAACACCGCTAATACCTACTGATTCACGAGCGACAGCTAAAATCTTCTCACGTATTTCTAATGTAGTAATGAGCCCTAAAGCCTCGAAGACATATTTTATTTTTCGCCAAACACATTTTATATTTCATTTCACGTTTCATAAGCAAAATCTTTTACCCTCTGCGTTTGGCAACCGTAATGCCCCGGTCGCTTAGTGTACTTTTATTGCGGTATTAAGTGATGTAATTTTTTCCATATTATATTATTCAAATTTAAATAACTGTCTCCGGTTTCCCCCGCGGAGTTCTCACTAACTACCGATGTCTTTCGTCGTCCCTTTGAATCTGGTTATTCTTTGGTAAGATATTTCTGATGGGAAATCAAATGCGTAGAGTGGCTATTTGTTACAGATATTTTTTCTTATTGAGATAGTACTTTAATCTTTACAAAAAATCATAGAACAAACTTCAATAATTTTAATGTTAAAATTTAAATTCCAATACATTATTGGCACCTCGGTTAAACACCAGGATTAATAATATTAAATGCCAATTTTTCTTGAACAATATATGAATCATTATTATGTCCAAAGCATTTCACGAGTACGTAAAGTAATAAATAGGATGACTTTATTTCGTCTCCACAGTTTTGATGTTGTAAAATTGGAGAAGTTGGAAGGCCGCAATTTTTACAAATGACATCGTGACGTTTATGCGGAGGGTGCGGCCGCCTACAAGTCATCAAGTTGCTTCTTTCCCATTATGCTACTTTCTTATGTTACTTTCTTAAACATTTCTTACGACAATTAATAATGTTTTACTACCTCATAACACTTAATTTACCTTTGTTGCTACATTTTGTAGTCCTAACCTGTTAAAATATTAACTGACGTTTAATTGCTA
>DWUN01002822.1:0-13067 GCA_018249975.1 Passova gellias
AGGCTATAGGCTATATAACATCACGCTAAGATGAATAGAAGAGGAGCAGCAATAAAAAATAATTTATATGGCAGAACGTTTGCCACGTCAGCTAGTAATTTATATATGTCCACACATTCTAATGATGACTTTCACACATGTTGTGTCCATGGCTTGGTTTTGTCAATCGGCTAACCTATAACTTTTATTTTTAATCAACAGAAAGAATTTTCACTGCATATAAATTTTTTCATTTAGAATCATTGTTTTATAAAATGGATTGATTTGATGCCAATAATATTGAAATGTACTGCAACTTGAACTATGTTCAATATCTTATCTTACTATGACAATTTATATTCTTAAATCGGACAAAATATTTCATTTAACTTGTTCATTACCAACTTACTTATCGGGGTGTATGAGGGAGCGAATTGTGCGAGCGGCATTAAGACGCTGTTTAACATCTAAATATGAAGAGGGCTCGTCAAACATGAATATGTCTCCGTTCTGAATGCACACCATTGCACAAGCAAATCGTTGGAGTTCTCCACCGGACAATGCGGCGATCTCACGGTCCCGAATATGAGATAGTTCTAAAGAAAAGAGAATAATTGCACATAATATATATGACATAGTACAAAACAAAGTCGCTTTCCACTGTCTCTCCCTATGTATGCTTAGATCTTTAGAACTACGCAACGTATTTTGATGCGTTTTTTTAAATAGATAGAGTGATTCAAGAAAGAGGTTTAAATGTGTAACAACATCCATTATATAGTAGAGAAATACTGTTATTTTTTGCGGCGTGGGCAGGACGATGTCGTTGGATGAAGCTAGTATATGATCAATACAAATTTTATGTGACTTAGCTGTTAGAAGAGCATAATAATGCTCGTGTTTCTCAATAATAATTAACTTCAAAAAGCTGTAAAAGACATGTCTGTCACTAACTTATCTTCATAATGACACTAAAGCACTGGTAATATACATTACTTTCATTGGAAAAGGGGTCATTGGGAGTTGAATGCAGCCGATTATTGTGATGAAAAAAAATTTGAATTTTTGAGACGGCTATAATACTTAAAATATAACTTACCAAGCATTGCACATATTTCCTTTTGGTTACTTTTCTCATCTTTTTTATCCAATAATTGTCCTACAGTTCCTTTCACCGCCTTAGGGATTTGGTCCACATATTGTGGTTTTATCAGAGCCTTGAGGTCGTCTTCCAGAATCTTTGTAAAGTAATTCTGGAGCTCGGAACCACGGAAATGGGACAGGATTTCTTGCCAGTCTGGGGGATCCTTTGTAAAAAAAATTGTACATAGTTCTTACATTTTGCAATAGTTGTAGCCTTAAAAATTTAAGCTGAGCACTCGTAAATACGTTATAGCCGAGTTTATTTATAAGCAATGGTGTATGAGTCAGCTTTTTGTACTATGTATGTATGATGTTTACACAAAATGCTACTGTTGCTACCTAAATAGTAATAAAACATGACAGCCATGCAATTGATAGAAATAATCAAGAATCAATTATGAAACAAGTGATATTTGATAGAAGTTATAGTAGTTACAATGTAGTTTCTTGCTACATAATAATATTACCCTCATAATAACTAAAAGATAAATATATATTCTTGGAACGAATGCAATGATGAACGAATGATCACAACACTGTTACCAATTACCACCTCATGTTACCAATGTCAAATGAATTAATAACTACATGGAGGTTTAAAAGAAATAATTCGTGCAAGCTGGTGAAACATAGAGATGTCAGTTATTAAATTATCACAGTGGTTTTTAAGTTATATTAGCCAATAATAAGTCTAGTAATCATCAATCAATCTTATTTATTAACTGGTATGTCTTTATCTCAGAGGCCAGGTCACACTTTGGATCATCGAGCCAGCTAGTATTAGTATGTAATCTTTATTTGAGTTTTATATGAAAAAAAAATTGATAGTTTTCAATAAATGTAAAGTAACTCATTTATCTAATGTACAAAATATTAGCTGTATATGTTAAGGTGTTCTAAGAATGGAATCCAAATATGTGGAGCATATTATATTAAAATTATATGTGCATGTTTAGTTTTATATAGCAATCATAGTGACATTGAAATGCTACAGCCAATAATGATTACAAAAAAACTTACTGCATATCTTCCCAAATTGGGCTTCTGTTTCCCCGCAAGGATCTTGAGGGCAGTCGACTTTCCAATACCATTCTGCCCTACCAATCCTAATACTTCTCCAGGTCGGGGGATGGGCAGCCTATGGAGCTTGAATGAGTTCTTGGAATACCTGTGAGTTGTCTGCTTCTCCAAGTTGGACGGGATGTTAATAATTGTGATAGCATCAAACGGGCATTTCTGCAAGTTTCAAAATATTAATAATGAAACCTCTTTTGCATAGACAAACCGTTATTAAGTGTATTTGTAATTTAAGGTATTTGTGACAATATTAAAGATTATATAAAACAATTTAAGACTCAAAAATAACATTCAAAAGTCTGTATATATGTTACTATTATATCGCAAGTCACATCATATATGTATTATTGACTTATATTTGACCAATTAATAATTTTTTTGATAATTTTCGACTCACCTTGACACATATGCCACAACCAATGCAAAGCTCTTCAGAGATGGTGGCTATCTTGTCATTGGGCGTCACCTCGATACAGAGTTTGCCCATACGCACCACGGGGCAGCTTTTCTTGCACTCTTGCCTACATCTTTTGGGCTTACATCGGTCAGCATTCACGATTGCAATACGTGTAAGCTTGTCAGTCTCTTCAAAATTTTTTCTCCGAGACATAACTGCTGATATGAAACAAAGACATTTATGAACTCACACTAGCACGACCTTACTGAAGATGCCCTCAAACTTTCTTCGAATATGTGGCATAAGTATTCAAATTTACTAAAGTATAACCTCAACAAATCATATGTTAATAACAAATAGTGAATGAAAGATTTGTAGATTCAAAATTTACTCTACTATTATGATATACTGTACTTTAGCATTATGATATTCAATCATATAATATAAAATACCTGATAAAAGAAAGCGAACGTTGGCTAAATTATGCCTACGTTCGCGTGTCCTTTTATCACGAAATGTCAAAAGGAATGAACATGAACAATGCTGTAGCAACTAGCAACACCAAAATGAAGTATGCCAAAAACTGACTGACGTTCAAAAATTAATATATTGTCCACTTTATGTAATAATACATTTTAAAACTGTAATAATTAAATTATACCACTATATATACCACTATATTAAAGCATTTTTTTGCAGAAAGACGACGCCGTTAATTTTTAAACCATATATTTCTTTTGGAAAGTATATTATTTTACATGCTATGACACTGTCCATGACATTTTGATAAGACATTTAGACATTTTGCTCTAACCAAATTTTCAATGCGGGAATGCGGTAAAATAAAATGTATACAATGCAGTATTTGATTTAGCGACTTTGTTTGTAATAGCAGAAATATTTCAAATTCCTTTAAGTGACGAACTAGGTAACTGAAACATTTTATTGTGTTGTTAAAGAGTTATTTATCTCAAACTTATTTTTATAATTACGATACAACTCATTGTGGAGTGTTTGAAAATGAAAAATTCGATTACACTTAGATTATATGATGACTTACGTCTTTGTTGGATAAGTATTCGAAGTTTTTCAAAATTTTGTCCCAATTTTTTTTGTTATGTAAATCAAAATATCGTATTTAAGCTTTAAATTACATAACGACTTACAACTTCATAAACAAATGGAAGTACAATGCGGCTAAGTTTAAATATAATAATTTTAAAATACCGATAATATTTTTAAACCTCCTATACGCTCTAATCTGGGACAATGATTACAAGTAATATGTGTCTTAAATAAACTCATTTTTCTTTTAATTCAGATATGTTGGAAGTTTGTGTAGATAGTCTGGAATCAGCAGTCAATGCAATTCATGGTGGAGCTGATGAGTTGGAAATATGTAGTTCCTTGCCAGAGGGTGGTCTGACTCCATCTCCAGGACTGGTTAAAGAGGTTTTGAATTTGGTTTGTATATGACAAATATTTCATTTTAATTTTTCTTCTAGGTATTTGTCCTTCTAATAAATCTACAAAGGATAATTGACACACAAGGCAACATTTGCCTTTGAAATTGTAAAAAAATAATAGGACATTCCTCTAGTACAAAAGTTAAAAGTTGTAATTTGTTATTAACATGTTACGGAATACATTTTGCATGGTATATTTAATCACACAGTCACAATAAACATAAAAGATGCCAATACTTTTTTTAAAGTAGCGACTGAGGAATGTAAAGCATTTAAAATTTACAATACTCTTATTAGTTTCATTATATAAGCTCATTTTAGTGTGTCCTAACCAAGCCAGTTATAGAAGATTGTAATTTTTATTGTGTTGCAGTAAGAACTTGTTATATTTACAGGTTAATAACGTAACGAGCGGAAGACTGATGTATAAAACATGTTCCAATTGCAACTGCCCAAATATAGTAAAGGTGATGTATTGTCCTCATTTTTTATTCTTAAAGCCATACCAACCCATATAAAATATAATTGAAAAGTTCCATAAAAAAGAATTCCTTTTCAATGTCTGTAACATGTTTCAGAAAGTAAAAATAAATGTTATGATAAGATGCCGAGGTGGATCAGATTTCTGCTATACACAAGAGGAAATGGATACAATGCTGTCTGACATAGCTATTTATAAAGCAATGAATGTTGATAGGTTTGTTTTTGGAGCTCTCACTGATAGCCAAGAGTTACACGAAGAGTACTGTTCTAAGGTTATAGAGAAAACTCATCCAATACCGGTTACATTTCATAGAGCTTTTGATTTGTGTAGAGATCCTGAAATCACCCTCGAGAAAATAGTATTGTTCGGATTCAGTAGGGTTTTAACCAGCGGCCAGCGGCCTAGGGTGGAGGATATCGAAGCCATTCAGCTCATTGAATCGTTGCTGCAGTTGTATGGAGACAAAATAGAGATAATGCCGGGCGCCGGCGTAAACATATGTAACGTCAAAGCATTTATAGACTTAGGATGCACCATCATTCACAGTTCGTGTAAGAGTGTCAGACAACTTGTGCGTGTTGAAAACGAACTGGGCATGGGATCCAGTCAATTGTACCTCACCGACGAGAATGTCGTTAGGAATACAAAAGCGATTATTCGATGTATCTGATGTGGTACTTGAAAATTTTAAATTTCAATTCCGTCTGCAGTCTGCAATGCTTATTGTAGCCCGCGTATTTCAAAATTCTTCCAATTCTATTTAGGGTGGTAAATTTATCAATAAGTAGTTATTCCTCTTAACATTCCATCCGTAGGTAAAGGTAGGTTACTAACATAATTTAGCCAAAAATGCCTAATGTTTCTCCTACGGTAAGCAAGATGAACGATCTAAATTATTTCACGTCAATTAAAATTTTAATCGCCTTGTCTAAACTTCGAGTAGGTAGGTACTTTATCGCTTATTAGATAAGCAGTCCAAAGGATGATATTAATGAATAGATTCATAGATATAGAATTATTAGTTAAAATATAGACGCACATATTACGCCAATTCTCTTATGATTGTACCAAGATGGGGAAGTGTGATGAACTATTTAAGACTTATTTTTCTCTAGATTAAGCTGATGTAAAACAAAACCGAATAAAATTCTCGGACACGGTTTGTTCTTTTCTTTATATCCCGCTAGAACATCGAGGTAACTTGACATCGATAAATGTTACCGCTCATTAATCATGCCATTTTCCCGGGAGAATATGCGAGCTCATTTAATAAGGCTATTACTTACGAGAAAGAATAATATCGGGTCGCCATCTAAACGACTTTTAATATTATCGTCACTTAGCTTTATTAAGAGTAATTATTGCTTCATATATACCGAAAACAATGATACTGGGCTCCCGGAAAATATAATTAGGAAAGTGTATAGACACTGGAATTAACATTCTCGATAACAAATATAATTGTGGAATGCTACTTCAAATGTTTTTTTTGCTATTGGTTATTAGACTGTCAAGGGTATGCAAGGGGTGTTAACTTCAAATAGAGTAAACTTGAACCCCCCATGTTTCTGTGTCTGTGTACCGCGATTTTCGAACGAAAACTTTCGTGCTTAACATGTAGTTTGAAGTTGATACGTTGAATACGTTGAAATGGTGATGTTATTGCTGAAAAATTATAGTGATATTACACTATATATTTAACATCTTCGGCGTTTATAAGAATTCATCTGTGAAAAATGATATTATAATCTTAATAGCGATCCGACACAGCTGAATTTGATGTATGACTTTAATTACTATCAGAATTTTATGTCAGTTATTGTTTAAAAAAATATAATGATATTAAATTTACGAAGATGAAGAAAATTGCTGTGTAACGTTGAAACGTTGGGAAATAATGACACGGCATTAACAACATAACTTGGGTAATGGTAGACCCACGATACAATATATCAGTAGGTACATACTTTGGCAGTTTACGACTTGCATATCAAGTACAAGCAGGAATACACATATTCTTAATTTTTAGCAAATTTGAGTCAGTAAGTATATGCACTTTACTGCAGACAAACGTAAACGATTATCTAAAATTTTAAAATAAGAATACGGAAAAACATTGCACGTACGTATAATAATGACTTCGAATTTTTGGTTACGTAAATACCTAGTCGAGGTCTTATCTCTAGATTGGTTAATCAATTTGTTTCAGAATCATTAGTATTGTATTTCCTTAGGAATGTTTTGGGCAAAATTGTTCTTTTGCAACATAAACAAAACTCTTATGGAACAGAATACAATTTGTCGGTGGGACGGCGTCGCTGAATGATTGATGATAAATTGGACAGATTTTTCAAACGACGAAGCGAATTTCGCTCTATGCTTAGCGTCAATCAGTCTTTGAAGCTGTCATCAATCATACAGTTATACACTTTTAGCATAGAAATGTTTTGGGGGTCTATAAGTTACGTAAATATATATTATTGACTTGTCATAGATTAAGTAGGAGGTATTTATTTGAAATAACAATCAAATAGAACACAATGTTGATCGCACCTAGCCTTGTACGAGTATAGCGATTAAAGCATTTGGAAATTTAAAGAAAGATGCTATCTTCCTCAGTCATTTTCCTTTAATCGTTAATTTTTAATGAACAGGCATTCTGTATTATGTGATACAGTATTTAATATAGTATGTTTTTAATTAAAATAATATGGGTACCATTTTAGGCCTTGTTTTATAATTTCAATAAGAACTTAATGAGATAATAAATTAAATTGTCGTTTAAATGGCCGTGACGTTCTTAATAGCCTTATTACTTGAAAATATAACCTAAGTATTTGTGCTTTAATTGCGTAATTTTTTGTCAATTTGTTGGCAGCTGTTTTTAAGCACGGTACAATATACGTGTACATAGATAACTTTTTATTCATTCCTATAACATTTTCTATGAACAACTGGTTAATACTCTGGGGTTCTGGGGTTCGTATTTTAGTAAGCAAGTCTGATTTTACAAAGTTATGTCCGTTTTTAAATGAAAATATCATTATATATATAACGGCGATAGAAAAATCCTGAGCAACCCCTTAACCTGTTCCTTTGACCAAGTATGATAATCTATGATCTTAAATCTATTGATTATAAAAATGTTCACCATGCCCAACAGTGTCATAGTAAAAAAGGTTCTAAACCTAAGCAGAACAATATATAATGGCCACTTAAAATTGAAAAAAATCGGGAGTTGATAAGTAATTATTTTGTTTTGCAATTATTATTATCTATGTAACTGTTTTCGTGTTTTTATAGCCTACCACAACATGTCACCGTCATCTAGGGCTGACTGGAAGACAATGCCGCTGGGCATTCGGTTTGCACTTCGTAACCCCTATTATTAGGTTTTTACATGAATAAATAAATAAAAAATAAAAATAAATAATATGTAGTAAGTAGATGTACAGGTACTTGTTTGTTAGGTTTTTGTTGTAATAATTCAAAACACGAGTACAATTTTTTTTCATTCAGTGAATTATAGTGAATTCATTTATTAGTTACATTACAATAAGTTAAGTCTAAGGTACAAAATAAGGCTATTTCGTGAAATGTGAAGACGCTTACTTAAGGCAGTTCTCGCTTACCTTGTGCAAAGGTTTTACACACTACTATTTACAAATTCTTAAACATAGCATCTAAAAGATAGTAGAAATTGGTCAAATTGCACGAGATAGGTACTAAGTAGTAATTTAATATAAAGCGTATCATTTTCCTGATGCAAGCAAATCTATCAATTTAAATATATTTATTACATATATACTATTTACTTACATAAATATTTCTCATAGCTTAAAGTGCTTAGTTCTTTTAATACATCTGTCACATAGTAGATATCGGAAACAAAGTTATTACCAAATGAAATCCAGTAATTTAAGAAAAGGTATGGGTACTTGCGAGAATATTTAATCACTTCCTCAATCTTGGTACAACATTTTTTTTAATACTGTTATCTTTGCAAAGGAACTAAGAAGAGTTCTATTTTTATTTATAAAGCAAGTTATCGTATTTGAAGCTCTAACGTGTTTACGTTAGAACTTAAGAGTAAATTAAATTCTTTATTACTTTTGTAATTACATAATACACCATTTTATCATTATTATTCATAATTATGCTTGCAAATAGAATAAAATATCATTAACGAATAATTATTTCATTACATATTTCCTATTTATTTGCTACTTTTTACTCAAACAAATGACTAGAAACTATAAATTGATCTAAAAGTCAGAGTTATATAAATTATTCATGCTCTCATGAATTTGAACAGTTAGAGCGTATTTAACGTGTGCTTACCTCAACGGACTGATAATACGCTCATATAAAATCACAAACATTTTTATTAAGTCGTTACAAAATTTGTTTCAGTCCACAACAATTCCTAATATTTATTCAAACGGTTCATTAGATCAATCTTACAATATGAGTATAATTGAATAGGTTATTTGTTAAATTCTTTCCTAAACTATAACGGAATGTCTGTTGGTTTTTTTGTCTGGTGCGTACGGTTCTAGTTTCGCCGGTTCAGTGTTGAGCGCGCTGTAGTCGACAGGGAAGGGCGGTTGTGGGAGAGAGTCTTTCGGAGGAACTAGAACCCACTGGCCTGGGCCGTTTGGATTTTTCCCCATTAGCCAGTTTGTGAAGCAATGCACGTAGGTGCCGTAATCCAAAATTAGATATTGATTCTGGAACAAAATATTACTTTTGGTTTAATAACATGCTATTTCTAATAATTCCTATGCCTATACTAGGTATATTGCAGTTCTGTAGGATGTTAAATGACAATGAAAATTTGATAAAATCAGAGAGGCTGCAGAGGGCACAACATCACAGACGGTTCAGTTTGCGGGCTTTCCATGACCATGACACTTCTGTTTTTATATTAAGAGTTCTGAAAGGTATTTTTCGCCAACGTTTTTCTCTCAATCTACCATAGCCTGAGGATGATAAGCTGATGAATTATTATAAAAATTATGACGGTTAGTATGTGTACATTATTATGAATAAAATAATTTGAATTTAAAATGAGTGTTCATACTTACACTAGTCATGCGGTCATATGCGGTATCTATGATCTCGTCTACCCGGCCGGCGGGCAGACCAATCACGGAGCGGTAGAATGCAGCCAGCGCCGGCTTCGTTATCTCTCCTGTGCCTGTTGGAAGTATTAAAAAAGGCGACTGTTACGATGAAGATCATATTATGCAATCAATTGGGGATTTATTTTATACCAAGGTTGTGTGATAGAAATCGTTCGCACGAATAACATCGTTATGATCTATTTTACATGTATTAGGTTATTTTTTATGAAAATGTTATTTGTAGGTACTGAGTTATATTGCTCTCATGTGGATAGAATTTAAATAATGAAAAATGTGTGGACCGGTGATTAACTTTAAGTATTAATTTTAAGTTATAAAACACCCGTAAATATTCAGTTGCATGCCAGGATTTGAAGTAATCCAAATCAGTCGATGCCTACCAAGAAATATCACGTGTTGAGGTTGATTTGCTTTGAAATAAATATTAGGTAAACCAGCTGGCCGTAGAAAGGATTCCTTCAGATCTTATCTGTCAGTAAGTAGAATCTATATCTATCTGCGGCAAGAAGGTTATATCGGTGTCCGTTGGGATACTAGGTAGATGGCAACATGTAGTTGGGGTGGAGCACATTTATAATGAAGAATGATTGTGATTAAGTTACGTGCTTCGCTTCCATTGTAGGTACATAGTAATTTTAGTTTGTACAATGTGGTTGGACATTATTAATAGGTTTGCTGCTGGTAGTTCAAGCGTTTGTTTTTGATTCACGATCTACATGGAACTATCTGTATTGAATACATTTCTTTTATACAATTTATTTTGGGGTTTTATATATGAGTACGTAACATTAGAAGTATTTATCTTAACAATTTTTGAATACTACTACATTTGTGATTTAACGATTCATGAATATTTATGAATTTAGATATTGAATTGTAATTGTAGCTCTTAAGACTCGTAATATTTTTTAATTTACGAGGAAATCAATTATTGCTTTATGATGATGATTAATATTATAGACAGATGTATTAAAGGAATCTGTTAGTTACTGAGTGGAGCGGTAAAGTATTATGTATAATATTCATACAGTTAGATCTATAGCGAAACTTTACTACAAAAACTTACGTTACTGTGTACGGAATGGATTCAAAACATTTTGACATCAATGAATGCACTCAACATTTTAAAGTCACATTTCTCGGAAATAACTCTTTTAAAGTCTCGCAATGCTTGGCAAGGTATCAAGTATTCCGTCTAGTTTTATTTAGTTTGTGAATACTGTAAATGAAACAAAGAATCGGCAAGGCGGAAGTAACGAAAATTGGACGGCACAGGATGTGCACGACGAAGTGAATGCAAGTACGCTAGTGTTTGGCTCCAAATATTGTTTCAAGTGCCAACTCGTAACCCGGTTGTGAATAAGCAAATTCATAAATTATTACCATAGCTATACCGTAGAATCGCGTTTTCAGTGAAGGTACGCGAGCCCCAGGTGCTTAGCAGTGGTGAGGTATCTACGAAGTTGTCCAATAAATATAAACAAAATTTCCTTACTTAAATTTATTTATAAATTAACCGGATTTCATACCTTTTCGTCTTACGAATGCGTGTAAATGTTGCTAAAGGAAAAAGTTGAAATGTTTTATATGACAGTGCGTTAAAAAAGACTAATTGCTTAACGTAATATGATTTTCATTTAAAAATGGCGTAACAGATATTGTTGTACTCGTAGTTTCGACGAAACTCATCAATCAAACAACCGACATACTCCGTGCGTCTGTACCGAAATATTGAACTGACTAAATGGAACGAATTGAGTGATGGTAGAATTATAAAAGCGTTTTTCTCAGTTAGCAAAGCTCTTTCAAAGGACAAAGGCAGACCGGTCATCGTACCATCCAATTGTACTGTCGCTGCATTTTCTTAAATATAGTAAGCTGTAATTACGTATTTATCGTTTACTTTTGGGTAATATTCTAAAAGATTTAGAGCGAACGCAACATCTGCGGCGGTCAGTTGATTGATGAGTTGCTCCAGAACTTCAGCAGCAACCGTTTCACAATTTCAAATTGAAATCATATTTTAAGCAATCGCCATGCATTAATATTCATGTATGCTCAGATGAAGCGTTTCAACTTATTCCTTAGTAGCAGCACCGTACACTTTGACAACATCCAATAGGATCTCATTCCTATTGTCCTAAATTACTAACTATTGTATGTACTACGCGATAGGCACACTATATTTGCCTTATGTGCCAATATATCGTAGCAATCTGATCATTGTGTGCTGACATTATGTCAAAACCGAAGTAAATTAACTAGAAATACGCCACGATAACATCTATCATATCTATCATCAGCGCAATCACGTAACTCAACAGACTCAGCTGCGTTCAAACCTCCAACTTTTATGCAACACAATACGTTATTGTGAGACCAGCAACTGTTTTGATATAAACAGCACAATGTAACTTGTGGAACATTTCCCAGTCCGTGCAAATTGTAATAAAAATTTTAATAAACACATAAAAAAGTGTATCCGAAAAATGGGTTTGCAATTCTAAGATTATTTGTGTTGTATTCAATATGAAGGATACTGCAGTAGGTAGTAGAGAATGTTCAATTTGATGAAAAATGTAAATAATGCAGAGAATAGTTAGCATAGGTAACTGCGTATCAATTATAATTGAATTTTACGGTTCATTGAACAACGGACAGACCTCGAATTGTTTATCGTGTTCTAAGCCGGGATAATGTCTGTAAACGATTGATCCAGTTCAATGATATGTGATGAGATATTGGTGCTCGAGAATTACGGACGATGTATATCGTAAACAAACGACTCTTTCCAAGGGTATCACATCAATACAAATATACTACTAGTAAGTTTACTTATATTTAAGTACAGTTAGATAATATATTTAACTGTAGAATGTTAGTAACACATCTGTAAATTATTCAACATATACGCGCTAATTAGTGCGATTCAGGCCCCCAAGCGGCTTCCTGTCAGAGATGGAGTCTTATTTCAAGTACGCTTTTCTAACAAAGTTCAGCTATTGTGTGAAATACGGTTATTAATGCATTGTGCTACTTTCTTTGATTACTTATAGGTATCTATTATCACACACACAGATTAAGTAATATAACATTTTTTACTTACTTACTCTAGCATGTTACGATTTGATATTAAATGCCTACTGAATGCCTACTCCATTCTTACGGAGTAGGTACAACACTGCATAATTTTGGGTTGGTAAAGGTTTAACCGAAAATTTTCAGAATGTCTTTGAGGTAGCATAGACACGAAACTCCGGTGTCGTTTATGTCAGTAAAACTAGGAATCAAAGGTTATATCTTTCTTACATAGTATAAAACAAAGTCGCTTTCTCTGTCATTATGTCCCCTTGTTCCCTTAAATCTTTAAAACT
>DWUN01002823.1:0-13067 GCA_018249975.1 Passova gellias
TAATGTAAACGTAATGTAAAGGTATCGTATTCTCGATACCGTAACATTTACAACTCTGGTAAAGTTCGTGCTAGGGCTACTGATTTGTAACTATCGCGAAAACTTTGTCAATACTTATCCGGTTTCTGAACGTTAGAGAGAGGATAAATTTTTATTATGCATAATACCTAAACATAAAGGTATTGATCGCGGTGTCTGGGGACACCCGTTTCGTTACTACAAATGAATATGTTGCATATAATTTTTGCTTAATCGTGCATTAAAAAATGTATACTTATCAAGTTGCCGCTTTTAAGTATTTCAATACGGCCAATGATTTTAATCATCGTGTATTACTTTTGTTTTATTTGCAAACTATTTCCGGCAACACTGAACTACTGTATATAAATAAATAAGCATTGTGACACGCCGATTTTATATACAATATGCACAGCGTTTGCATGTATTGCAGTAATACTACAGTATACTAAGGTTTCATTAGGTGTAAGCGATAAATATGCGGGGTGAATAATTATTATTTATGTTCAATTATAAACATAATGATACGGAGACTTGTTTGGTTTGTCTTTTTATGTGAATAAATGATCACATGTACCTGTTTTAATCGATATTGGGTTTTGTCCGTATGTCTCATCGCTGATCCATGTCTCAAATCAAACAAACATAACGAGTATAAGGCGTAGTGCGGCAAGCGACAATGTACAGGATCAAGTGACTAGTGTATATATTGAATATGTCCAGTGTCATATTAGAGGTTCCATTCGTATCGATGCATAGGTTCTCGAATATGGCAGTGCCGCGGAGTGTTGTATTGTATCGAGAGTATAACCGCACGTCGTAAGGGTTAAGTGTCCGTATACGCTTTAGGAATGCATTACAAATTTTGACTTATTAAATTGTATATACATATAATAATTATGTTTAAGGTATGCTAGTAGATATAAGATTTATCATATAAGGCCCGCATGGGAATGATCGATGTCATTCATAGGGACGAACGCTAATATTTCATGTAAAATGAATAAATGTCAGTTTACTGGTTCCGGCGTACTGCCGGAATATTTGTGATCCCGTATGTAGTATGTATGACAACTGGTTGTCGGTACCGTGGAAACGTTGTGCGAGAGTGTGACGTCATTTGGATTTTGCTTTAGTTGCGTGTTGCATAGTGTCGTTTTATATGTTCCAGTCTTTTATAAATAATGTTGATTTGTTAGTAAATAAACACTTGTCCATTTTAGTTAATTAGAAGACCTTGTTCAGTGACTACTAGTTTGCTACGATGCTATTGCTTTTCATTGTATATTATGATCTCTTTACCTTGAAACTGGATCATGTGTGATAGTTACAAACTTTAGTGTTAAGTCTATAGTATTTACCATAACACTAAACTTGCCTTAAGAAATAGTTTAGACGTCATATTGTATACTCGCATGCTTAGAAACTAATTCTAATATCGGAGTGAAGAGTTTATCTGATCGGTGTTCAGAAATATATTATGACAAATGCAATAAGGTTTTTAATATTTGAGATATTAGTTAATAGATAGATCGTCTAGGTGTAATATGATTTTATTCTCTATTTTGCTTGTTAGTTTATAGGATAACTATAGCTGAACTAGGTGGATTAAATTTTGATCGACTAGGTTTAATAAAGGTAGCTTTCTAAGATCTGTAATATATCTTTAAAGTTACCTAATACTTCCGTTTCGAAATATAATATATTTTTATATTGGCTACTACTTAATGCGGCTTTTGTCCTATTACTTGGAATTGG
Source organism: Passova gellias (assembly GCA_018249975.1). Lineage (NCBI taxonomy): Eukaryota > Metazoa > Arthropoda > Insecta > Lepidoptera > Hesperiidae > Passova > Passova gellias. The sequence goes on from DWUN01002823.1 coordinate 1,777, forward strand.
GATTGCTGCCGCTGCATGTTATATCAGTGGTGTATCGGTCGCCTTTTACGTCGGCAGAAGTCGTCGTAAGTACACTTTAGAACGTTATTCCAAATAAAGAGTGACGGTTTTTATAGCATCGGCTTTACGAACTGTTACAATAGTGACCATTGAGGATTATGGGCGGGTCCATGACCTTCCCTCGCTGGGAGTGACTTGTCCAGAGTGAAGCTACAATGTGATAGTTCTCGTGGAAAACATTAGACGTGGTTACTATTAATATATGTAGTTTAGGGTAGAATCAACTTCATTAGTATACTTCTATTATATCTGTCAATTTCCATACATTTCTTAAACCGAACGTTTGCATGTTGCAGCCATTAACTTCATTTTAAATATTGCTAGGAACAGATCGATTATATAGAAGTGATAATTAATATTATTAAATGATCATATTTTTGTACCCATAAAGACAACTCAATTCTGTAAAATTATGAGTGACGACAGCGTTGAATATTTAAAGCATATTTCTTGGTTTTAATTATTTTTACATTTAAATCTTAGTTTTTAGATTTCTTGAGTCCAATAAGTTCTTCTTTATAACAGTATCATCTATACTGGTTTTAATACGAACATCACTAATGAGATGAGTAATGGAATGGTACTGAGCCGAAGATGTCGTTACCGATATGATACATACACAGTGTGGTATAGCGTCTTTGTACATATTTTTAAAGGATCTACATAACAACACAAAAACCGAAGTTATGTCGACACCAATTGATTTTTATATTTGGTTGTATTCTTATTCATCTGAGATTTCGTTCAGAATGACGTCCGCCTAACGTGTGAGTTAGAAATATCTAAATCTTTGTATATTGGTTTTGCGTAATTTTATTTTATACATATTATAAGAATTTAGTATATGACGTATTATGAAGTTTGATTTCACATTATAATATTTAATTTTATCTTGTTTGCGTTGTGGGTTTATCTTATTGTGGGCAATCTGTAAATAACAATATGAAGGTCAATCTGTTAACATCTGACGTACATAAAACCTAGTATAAAATAAGTGTTATTTTAAACGTGTTTTAATATGTCGAGCTAACCACTCCAAAGAGATCCACACTGAAGTCATCTTATTTATTGATGCTAATTAGAGCTAGTAGAATTTTGTTACAGAATTAAATTATTTTTATTAGAATTAAAAGTGTTCTGTATATTAAGCATATCAATCAGTTTCGTTGATAAAGTGTTCTTTTTAATTAAGTAAAAGCTCAAACGGCTGTTCAGTACCGACACGCCTGGCAGTAATTTTTTTAATCATTACGTTCTACTTTTTTTACATTCAGCTAGTTTGAATTTAAGAATATTTAATAAATAAGTATGCAGTATACCGGTTTTTTTATTTATATTTTATAACTATCAGACTCCATTTTCAAATACTGTAGTACTGAGTGTTCCTAGTGTGTGTTAAGTTACATATGTTATATATTACCACTTATCTATGGTTACATATTCGACAGGATGAGTGTTCGGGAATTCTAGTAACTAATGTCTATTAGCAGTTCTTTGGTGAAAAAATGATAAATTTGTGAATTATTGTTGGTCACTTTTAAAGAAGAATATTGGGAATGTAAAAAAGCATATTCTGTCAATGCCAATAAAGACAAAAGTATCTATGAAATGGGGTCTTAATATTTATGTGGCTCACATATAGCGTGCTGTCTATGCAGAGAGCTTTTGAGTATAGAATATAGAAAAACTGATAAATTTAAAACCCTCGGAATGTCTTTCCGTAATTTGCGTCCACCACCTCTCGGGCGATTGCGATTAGCGGAATTAGATGATGTGCCCTCAATTTTGGAGCTCTTAAATGAATCTATGTCACAGAACTTTCGCGTTTCTGTGCCTTCAGATGTTATTTACCTCATGTAAGTAATTTTTTTACGCGAACTTTCACGTATCTTTGAAGGAGTCTACTAATATAATTGTGTTGTTGTTTTAGAGAAAATTGCGTTCTTAGTATATGTCAGTTGGATATAAATGGGGTCATAATAGGATTTTTAGCCGCTAGAGACTACCCACCTATCCCTTCTATACATCCCGGCGCATGGGAAGATTTTATTTGGACAAAATATAAGTAATCATCACTTTTATTACTGGTTTATCATAGTACCTATATCATACAATTGTACCTATTAAATAGGCTTTGTCTGTATGTATTAAGTTTTCGCGGGATTTTATTAATTACGTTAAAAAAATTTCAGAGCCATCGAATTAAAAGCAAGAAACACTTTGTTTATTCACCTTTTATGTTGGAATCAAATGTATATGCGTGATATGGTTGATAAAATGTTAAAGTCAGTATTTATGAGCGATCCTTACATTAATCATATTGCAATGATGAAAACTATAGTCAATTATCCTTGTAAGTACGCTGTAGCTACCTCTGTCCTCTGAACCAAAACGCTTTATATCTTTTGAATGGTGAAAAACTGTTTTATGTTTAAACTGTTGTATCTAAAAAAATATATAATGTTTATTAATATTAAACTGATTAAAGTTCTTGTACCATCACGACGTGTCGGTCCAGTAGTTAAGGACCTTGATTGCGGCGCCAGAGGTTGTGGGTTCGATTTTCAACGAGTAAAAAGATTTTTGTAATGAGTGCAAATATTTGTTCTGCAAAAATATAAGTACCTATGTATTCAACAATTAAAAGACTCTGGTTTGTCAAGTGTGAACTTTCCCGAGCCATTAATTTTTTTTTTATGTATCTATTAAACTTACCAACTATCTCTTTGTACTGTTTTGGTGTGTTCGGACATTTGGTAAAATACTAGTTAGTATATGGCAGTATAATTTGCTGTTTTAGTGTTAATACCTGGCCAGTCTCGTGCAGAGGGTGCGTTTAGGCGCGTGCAGGCGCTAGAGCGGGGCGTGCCGGGCGACCAGCTGCCGTCCCTAGCCATAGCAGACCGCTCCGAAGTGTGCCCCCGACTCCGAATACGGAGAGCTGTGTTAGTTTTATACACCGTTTGTGGTTATTATGAATTCTCAAAAAAGATTTCTCTCGTGTTGTTCACCTGAACAAGGAAATAGTTGAAATCCGGTAGCTTTGTGTGGTTTAGTGTAGGTTTGGTGAGATTCGTTTGTTTTCTTTAGCGTTCGTTACCTATATATTCAAATGTACAATTCTATGATCTTAAATCTAAACTGACTAGATTTTTTTAAATGTCTATCGCTGCTATTGCTGCTTGTTCTTAGCTTCTACAAATAGCCTGAAACGACTTAACACCCTTAGAATATATGTGGCAGTGCTGTACCTACTTGTTGCATTTTATATCAATAAATTTGTAATTGACCTGTAAACTTTAAAGATTGTTTTGTTTAAGAGCCAAAGATAATATTTTCCTTGGTTTCAATGCAGCGAAGAAGATAACGACGATATAGTGCCGATAGTTGAGCGCCATTCAGCTCGCTTAAAAGAACTGTACGGTAAATTTTACGTCAGTGAGCTCATTTCTAGACACCCCGAGTCCGAAAGGGTTTTGATTGTTTGCGAGGTGATTAGATTTCGATATATACAATCTTCACGTTTGTTTTAACATTAAAATATGAATGGTAGCTACTGAGAAATATTCTCTTTAGACGTTTCTTTATTGCTATTTATCATTTAATAAACAATGTTTGCTTATGTCCGTCTCGGACCGTGGTCATTGCGGTTACGAGATATTGTTTCATATATTATATAATATGTTTCATCAGGCACAAGTTGGTAGTGGTAACATAATAGCTAAATATTTGTGAACATTTGAAAATTTTCTTCAGCACAAAGAGGTAGCGGTGGGGGTGATGTGTCTCAATACGCAAATAAACTATGAAACTCTAGAAGAGAACTTCGAATTGTCACCGTTCGCGGGTTTGAGACACATCGACAAACAACCCTATTACAAACGCAGCAAAGATATGGATTCCACGTTCAGGTTTTATTCAGCTACTTATTTTTCATTGTAATTACGAGTATTGTAAGTATTCTTCAGGTGATAGGACTAAATGAAATATTGATTATTGATGATGGTGAGTACATTTTCACAGCGTTGATTTCCAAAAGTCTCAAATTCTTATTCAGTTTTCTGTTCAATAATGCGCAACGGCATTGTGTAGTCGCAAGTTTTGGAATTAAAATAACTTAACGGTTGAGTCAATTTGTCTTATACTGAACTCTTTGTTGCAGTCTTCCTGTAAGCAATACAGTGGTTGAACCGATAGGAGGTTCCACTAGTAGTTTTGAACTTGCAAAATTATCAAAGGATACCAAAATAAGGGTACGTATTTGGTATGTGTATGTATTAATATAACGTTTCTTGATTACACCAATATATAAAAGCAATTTAACGACGCAAGCGATAAATGTATTTAAATTAATGGAAAGGCTATGACAATAGATAAGGGGCGCTATACCGACATTGATACTATGGAAACTACGGCACGGTACGGCTATACGAAATTAATTCATAGGTGACGTGGCAATTCACCGAGGAGGAGTTCAATTCATTGAGAGCAGAACGCAGAACGTGGGAGAGCGACCGCTACGGTATGTACACGCAACTGGACATTCTCGATCTGTTGGAAGACGAGGAGGAACTGGAGTTTGACATCGTTAACATCGACACCGACCTGTTGCGACTGCCGCGGCTACTGTCGCACGATGAACTGATGAAGGCTCAAATCGGGTAACTGTTGGCCGCTAAGGGTCACTCTATAAAACTCATTGAGCATTTAATAAGCTTAAAGATTGCATGGTAGTTACCTACAGGTAACAAGTTCTTCTTGTATTTTTAATGATTTACCTTTAATTTGTCCTTTTCATAATCACTTTTATAGTTTAATGGACGATATAACGAAAGCACTGAATAACAGAAAACACAGGGACTCGTTCTCTGACAACTCACATTTTGTTAAAGATAAGAAAGACAAAAAAAATCGTAAGTTTATTTCACAATAATTTCATATATATAATTATATTTTACTTGGAGTTTTGGTAGCAATAATATCTGGAGCATTTATATAAGTACCCACCTATATAGACAGTATCAAATCTTTTCACTTATGAAATTCTCAATTCAACTCATGCATGCCTGCACTCATTGTTTGAATTATTATCATTATTATACCATTACGTCCCTTATGGGTAGGCAGGAAGCACAGAGTACTAAATTCTCAATCCTTATACACCTGCCTTGCTTCTTGTACGTTCATCATTCTCTTCATACATGCACGTAGGTTTCGAAAATTCTGACTTCCCCATTAATATGGCTGTAGTGTAGCGGAGCTATCTACCCGAAGTACCAATCAATATTGTTGACAAGGGAAATGTAGACACTAGACGTGTATGCGCTCGTTATATTCGAAGCGTATGACCTAGAGAACAATAAGATACTGTTTATTTATCTAGCGCCGCCGCTAGCGAATATTCCGTGCAAGACATTTGAGCCGACTCGCTATTCGGGAAAGCCTAATGCGTTTCTATTGGAATTATTTGCAATGCATCAGGACTATGATGAAAGGTAAGAAATTTCAACAATTGTTTTTAATGTTTATATAAACACGAGAATTAACGCATATGTATGCTTCTTGCTCTGTGACCTACACTACCTACTAGTGTTTTATTTTCAACAGAAGTAAGTTTGTCTTCCTTTGGAATTATTTTTTTCTAACTTCATGGTGCTTATAAATATTATGTAAATACTAAAAATATATATGGGACTATAAAATATATGGGCTATAAAGAAATTTAAAGATAACAATACAAATAAATATGTACCTACATTGGATGCAGTCACGCCTATTTCCTATAAGAGCGGGCTGAAGATTTCCACCGTCTATTGTCTGGCAAAAATAGGATAAACTATAATACTGGCATAGAAGCATGAAGATTATATCAAGATCTAAAATGGAAATAATATTTGTTTAGTTAGTTCTAAAGAATACCTACAAGTTTTCGAACTGACGCTATACTGCCTTCGATGTCTGTCTTATTTTCAGATATGGATTTGATATGTTAGAAGCGTCTTTTGAAATGTTTCCCGACAGAGATTACTGCATCATGAGTTTGCCGTCCAGTCACACATGCTTTCCAATTCTTGAACATTTCACGGTACGTGGCCATGATATCAGTGCTTCCGTCATAACTTGTGTGATGATTCCATATTTCTCACAATACTGACTCAATTTTGTGGCATGTTGCAGCTAGTGACTCCCTTTGGTTCTAAAAAGCGTTTCGTAACCAAGACCCTTTATGTAGCACACGTTAATGCTATCCGAGGGTAAGTGAATATAAGATTGGCATACCTACAGAAGTAAAACATCCGCAGAACAAAACAGAAGTAAGAAGAAAACAGAATATAACAGAAGTAACAAAGTTGTTTGTCCGCGATGGACTCCTAAACTATTGATCCGATTTTAATTAAATTTTGCACACTGTGTGCAGTTTGATATAACTTGAAAGTTAGGATAGGTTTTATCTTGATTAATGATCTATTTGTTTTTATAGGACAACACTTAGTCGGACAAACACCGTGCTACGGGATATTTACAAATATTAGATTAAGTTATTATAACGTCATCATAATTGAACCAGGGCAACACGTGGATTGCGTGGCACTCTACTAGTATAAATATATATTAAATCAAAAGTAAGTCGTTGTTAACATGTTTAGTGATGTACGCGTTCGTCCAGCAGAGGCCTACGACATCCCCAACATGAACGATGTTTTAGAGCACGCTCCACGTAAACAAGACTTATTGGACCTTTTCGATTCAAGCCTCATATCTAACACGCTCGCCTCATATGTGCTGTTGTCCCAGAATCAACCCGTGGGCCTTGTTATACTCGGGTATGTTGATGACAGAATTATAGGGTTTTGTTGTTGTTTTTGTAACGAGACAGGTCGAGATTTTTTCATTTCCCGGTAGTTGTAGTTAAAAGTGTTTACGGGGAGTTTCTTGTTAATATTGTATTTGTATTTTATTTTGTATTATACTTATGTTATATCTGCTAATCCATCTTTGATGGTGTTATCAGACCATTGGAAGACGGCACTTTGATACGAACGCATTATAACCTACACCCAGAGCCGCGAAGATTTGGAACAGATGCGAATGTAAGTTTTACTTCATAACACTAACCTAACTGGGATCGTTGGTTATTCAACAAAAAAATCTTAATATTCTTTCATAGATTTAACGACATTTTATTAATGGCAGATTTTGGCCGGCGTGATGAGTCCCATAATGGAAGCTCATGGCCGTTGGTTTTTAAGAGACTTACTTCGTCAGTCTCGGTACACGACATTGTTTTGGGCTTGCAGACTGTTTGCAAGAGGAGATGCGGTAATTTTTTTTATTTGTTATATTTTTTTTCTTTGTGGCAATTTCTTGAAATATCTAGTGAATTTTGCTTATGTTAGATCAAAGTTGTCGTTGTCGTGGCAACTGCTGCAACTACCGTATGACGATGACATTCGTTACCTATTATTACTCTTTTAAGTTTTTCAGTAAATATTATTAAATAATGTTTTTCTCTTTATTTCACCTGAATACATTCAGAGCCCCAATAGAAATTTGATGTCGCTGGCTGGCCACATGATGCCGGTGCGTCCGCGCCGCTTCGTTCCGAACATTACCAGAAATAAAGCTTTAGAACAATTGTTTAAGGAAATGTGAGTATTCAATATTATTGTGTGTTATTCTGTATTCAAAACATGTCTGTAAGTAATTCTTGTTTTGATATTGAGGCTCCAAACCGTAAAAGTTCTAATCTGTGATTAACGTTTTGAAATTGAGTTTTCAACTTTCTTATTATTCTATTGCTGGATATTGAATTATTCACATGTTGAGAAGGTTTAAGGCCATAATATACCTCGCTGCCTCGTTGGTAGACTTCATACGTCTTAAAGAGTGTTAAAAAAAGTGTGCGGGTTTTTTACCACATTTTCCTTCAGCGTTACACCGTGTTATATTTTCTCAACAAACGCAACTAATTTTTCCAGTCAGAAGTCTCTGCCAGGATCTGAACCGAAAATCCCCGAGTGAAAAGCTGAAAGCAAAACTACTGGTGAAAAGCATAACGTTTCAAATATGATGCAGATGTAAAACTGGCAATAGATTCTAATGAATATCACTTATGAGTTGATATTCTTTTTGACCGACTTGAATAAGGAGGAGGTACTCAATTCGTCTGTATTTCTTGTTTTTATATTATCTGCTTGCAGGAGCACTCCTTTCGCTCTGTGGACGTTGGAGCGTCCTCTGACCAGCTTGCCGCGTGTGTTTGTCAACAACAGTATTGTGGTTGTCGGCGCTAGTCAGACGGGATTAGCATTTTTAGAAGCACTGTTGACTGGGTAACTTAATTGTTATGCAACACTAACGATATCATACAATGAAGCGAATAGTCTAGCTACAGAGTGATTCAAGAGGAAGGTTTATATGTATAATAACATCCATTATATAGTAGAGAGATACTGTTATTATTGAGGTATCTAATGTGATGTCGTAAATTATTACATTTTTTGGGCCGGGGGCGGGACGAAGTCGCGGGCCAAAGCTATTAAGTGAAGTAAGTTATCCAAATTGTTCCTCAGCTGTTCGGTTATCGTAACGGAAATTTTAATATTGTGATGTCATATAGACGTGTGTGGAATTGTGCATATTCCTACTGTGTTCCAGTCCTACAGCGGAATATCTGACGTTCACGAACGTGACGCTGGTGTCGGAGCACGGCCTGCCCACGGTGTGCGAGTGTCTGCGGGCCGCCGACACGTGCGTGCCGCGCGACGGCCGCTACACAGACAAATACATTAAAAGCGTACCCTTCTACTACTATCTGGACGTAATGTCCGCTGTGATGGTGAAAATCGATAGGTTAGGCGGTGGTTTCTTTTATTTTTACAGATATTTGGCACTCGGTGCTTTCTGCCTACCCCGTTAGGGACCTGGCGTGATAGTATAATAATAGTAATTAGTACACAAATACATACAAATTTTCGCATTAACGATAGTAGTAGCATAATATAACTAAAATATAACGGCAGTTGATACGATTCTGCACGATTGTCTAACGCTGGCATTGAACCTCTTATCTCTCCATAATAAGAAAATGGTAAAAATGATCATACCTTTGCAGTTTAGTCGGGTTGTTCCGAAGTAACGTTGTACGTCGATAAATAGGCAGCCCGATGCATTCGATTGTAAACAATAAAAAAAATTTTACGAACATTTCAGAAAAAGGAAATGCATTCACTTGAAGGGCGCTGGTTTGAAGTTCTATGACGAATTGGTATTGACGTGCGGTCTGCAATTTCAACATCCGGAATATTTAAAAGAATCATTGGCAATTGTGAAAGAAGTTGAGTGAGTGTTTAAGAGTCCCTATAATAAAAATAATGTCATTAATTTTCATTCCGTCATTCAGCTGTCAGAGTAAGTCATTCATTTTCATTCAATCATTCGGCTCTTTTGCTGATCAAAGACACATTCATCTGACAGACAATTGAAAAATATCCATAATGGTTAACGATAATGGTGTCAAATTGTCAGTATTTTATCAAATACTAGCTGACCTGGCAAACGTTGTTCTGCCATATACATTATTTTTTATTGCTGCTCCTCTCCTCTTCATCTTAGCGTGATATTATATAGCCTTCCTCAATAAATGAGCTATCGAACACTGAAAGAATTTTTCAAATCGGACCAATATTACCTGAGATTGGCGAGTTCAAACAATCAAACAACCAATCAATCAAACAAACTCTTCAGCTTTATATTATTAGTATAGAATTTGAAATGACCCTTAGTAGGTACCCACTATTGCACGTAACTATAGAGTATCGGAAACTAATGATTATATACCTAATAATGGTAATAGACCGATCGGATGGAAATTATTTTGGTTTTGCCTTGCAACAAATTTATTAATATAGCAAACTTGATTTACCTATTAACTTTAGCATTGCATTGATTGATTTGCAATTGCATTGATTTCAAACCAGTAGGCTGGGTATATAACAATTCCGAACACATATTTTTATGACTAAATAGTGTAGTCCTTGGAGGCTGCTATCCTGGCTAAAGAGAGACGTAGAGTCTAGCCTATTTACTATTGTACTATCCTGCCTAATAAGAAACGTAGCCTATTCACACTTGACTTCAATAGTCATAGCTTGTGTAATGTTGCCGTTACTAGGAAAGGTAAGCCATGCGACAGGGTCCTTATGGACGATCCGAACTACCAAGCAGACCGTGTCCCCGCGCCACCTGATATGCCGGACAATTTTATGCTGATCAATTCTCTGTATGAAGCGAACGTGTATCTAAGGAAGCTATTGAAAATGGTCTCGGCAGCTAGTTAGTATCAGTTATTTATTACAATATTACAAACTTATTACAATTTATTACGTGGAAAAGCTTGAGATAGTTTGAAATCTTAGTAATTAATATGTATTATAATGATTTTCGCAATTTTATCATTCAGTTTGCTATCTTTACTCTAATTGCAATATGTAGATTGTCGGTCCATTTAACAAATTTTACTCTTTTGTTCTTTCTATAAATGAAATAAAAAAGATGTGGCTGTTACGTTTTTTTCATTGTGAAATTTAATTTGACGTTCCTATAGTTAAAGTACCTTTAAAATAAAGTGCCTTTAAAATGACATCGTTATTCTGGCTCGCTATCTGAGACGCATCGGAAAGTAATCGTAATCAATGAATCAAACTATTTCCAACACGACACGAAAAATCATATGGTGCTCGAATTGTCCGATATAAATATTTTTTATTACAGAGGAAACATCATGGTTATTGAGTAGCAACAATCCGATTATAGTGTACGGCGATTGCGTGGAAGCTTATTCTTGTATAGCGGCTTTAATGGAGCTAGGGCTGGCTGCGAGCGTGATCGTGTTTGTCGAGCCTTTCCCCCCGGAGGAGTCAACTGCGTTAAGGGTTAATTGTTTCAACAATGAGGCGGTAAGTAACATTGGCCTGGCATGGTCCACACGTCGCGGCAACTCGAAAGTGGACCGTAACTGATTTGAGCAATAGGGATGAGCAAAGCGAAGCTACGGAGGAGATAGTGTTCCATAACGTCTGGCATATCGTCTTAATTGACGACTTCCGATTTCTCTTAAAAATGACGCTGTGCTCTATATACCTATAGATTTATATCTAATATATAAAATTCTCGTGTCACAGTGTTTGTAACAAAACTCCTCCGAAACGGCTTGACCGATTCTCATGAAA
>DWUN01002824.1:0-13066 GCA_018249975.1 Passova gellias
TGAGAGGGATTTAGGCCATAGTCTACCACGCTGGCCAAGTGCGGATTGGTAGACTTCACACACCTCAGAAAATATTAATTTATAATAACCCCAAAGTGTGCAGAAACCTGCAACCTCACGATGTTTTCCTTCAACGTTCATTAATAGAATGTAGCTATTATTAAACTTCAGGTTCGAATATCGGATGTACCTATCAGCTTGTGTCAAACACATCTTTTTGACGGGAAATAGCGACAAAAATCACATTGGAATCACCATTCATTCCGCAGTTTAAAATTGGACAAGGAGTTCTTTATTAATCTAGTAATTTGATATAAATAACGATGAAAATATCCACGTGTACTATGTCTGCTACTTCGTGATGGTTGAAAAGAAACTTTTTTCTCGTTCTATTTCGAACTTATAAAATGTTAAATGAGCTTCTTTTTTAAGTGTTTCGGTACATGCATTTCGTATCGTTTTGCATCCTTCCTATTCTATTTAAAACCTTACCAACCTTAGCGTTAAAAATTACAAGATATATTAATTTTTATTCTGTTAAAAAATTCGGGACAAACATTTAAAGTATTTCACTTAATTTGTACAAAACGGAACCCTATGCTTATCAGTACCTGTCTTGAAATATACATATATTGAAGTGAATACGAAGCCATACGAGCATGATATCTTTCGGAATGTGTCACGTTAAATTTTTGTCTCCTCATAGCTCATTCACGGTTCTATTCAATACCGACCGGAATGCGGCACATTCCCGATCCTTTTGATGAAAGTTAAGATTAATTTGGGGTTTTCAAAAGCTCAAAGGAAATTTTAGAATTTAAGTGCATTAATTTTTTCATTAAGCCTCCTCAACACCCTGATAGGCACTCTTTTACCGCCAGTAATTTCTTTATTAAATTTATGGGCTTTTATGTGCATTTTCTCGAACTTTATTGAACAAAATCGCCGGTTAAATTAAATTTAGACCCTCCGATATATGGTTCTACTCACCACACATTGTTTTTGGGGTTGTACTGTAATGATACATAGAAAAAATAACCCAGAATAACATATTTTAAGATGTCAAGAAAATCAGTTTTCACGACTTTTTCTTCTGATAAATGGAACGCCTTATTTCTATAAGTTTAATGTCATTATTGTAGAACACTTGTAATGCAAAATAGTTCCTCTACTTGTTTGCGTCGTTATGCTACGTGTTTTTTCTAACATTCCTAAGAATGAACAGTTATTTACGGATATAATTGTAATAGTTTTAATAAAAGATTGTAAATAAATAAAAGCGTATTGTGTTTCAAAATTATATAAAAACCTGTGATGACTGGAGCTGGAGTGACCGGTGGTTGAGCTGGACATGGGAGACCGTGCTGGGTACGTGCCGCCCGCGTGCCCTCCTTCCGACAACACGAATTCTGTAACAATGATACATTTGAATCGTTTTCGTTTAAAAAAACTGTTACCTGTCATGATGAGCATGACTTTAGAAATATCCATAAAATCATGTCAGTTATTGTCAATCGACTGGACACCGGTCGTATTGTCTTTTTTTTTGTGTCTTTGTGCAGTCTATTTCAATATAAAGCTACAATAATTTCTGTATAATATACTCTATCCTAATCTCAAATTAATAAATTTTCTGAGTGTATTATTTCAAATTTCTTAATATAATTTTTATAGAATCTCCGTGCGGTCACAGTTCGCGCCAAATAAAGTGCTGTGAGGTACTGCGTATAAATTTCTATTTTATGGATGGTTACGGTGATAAATAGGAATCATAAAAATATAGCAAAAAACTGATTACTTAATCGAGCTGAGTAAGTATACGGCTACGTTGGTATTATTTACAAACAAAGGATATTCGATCAATTAGTTCTACTATGAAAACAAAGGCTTTTGTCATTCAGATGTGAAAGACAGTGTGGGGTCCGGAGAAGGTCGAGACCGTTAACTATCAATCCTTCTGTCACACTATCGACAGCACATTTGTTTGCTCCGTCATTTTGTTGGGCCTTCCAAATTCTGTACTTACTACAGCCATGGACACTACGCTTACATCAAACATTTTATGAAAAATTGTTTGTCGTGTCCTATACACGAGTATATCCGAAATATTGTCATCCATTTTATTATTTATTTTTTTAATGAGTTAATTGTTTAAATTTCAATTGTATGTGGGTAAAATAAATTTCATGGAAAAAGGGCGTGTTTACGAATTAAAAACACATAATACAGGCTAAAGACGAAGACGTGTGAAAGATGACTGAGGTGACCCCTGTATGGAACACGACCGAAATGCGAAAATAAATATATTGTAGAAATAACAATTTGCTTCTTTCTCATTTGACTTCAGTACAAAAAAGACTATGCTCGAAATTTAACTTAATCGGCTTACCCTGGAGGTTATACGAGTGGCTTTGGACAAATGTTTTACGAAAGAGGATATGACATGATGAGACGATGCGACCCCCTTGATATACTGCCTTCCGTCGAATTTTATAAAATATAACTTCCCGTATTCCGTTTTGTTTATCATTTTGCGAATGTATTACGCAGGTCTTCCGGCTTGTATAATATGTAAATACACGCTTAAAGCGGAAGGAATGAAAACAAATCTGCCATATCTTTGTTTATTATTGCAAATGAGGGTAAGTATGTTTATCTCGGAAATTAATATCGATTAAAATTATGTTAGTATGTGGAATTTTTTACTGATTACATTATAAACATGCACCGCGTAACATATGTTTGTATTTTATAATTCAGCCTAGCAAGCAAAAAGGCAAACGAACTGTTCAAGTAGGTGTTGATTTAATTGAATTAGCTGCGTGTGTTCTCACGAGCTTTTCCGTGCTTTGGAGGGCTGTTACTCGGTCCCGGCAGTTAAGCCTCGTCGGAGGCCTTGACGGTGGTTTATAAACATCCAACACAGGAGTTGACTCCTAATCCGTATCTCTACCAAGCCCCACGGGAGTAGCGCGGTGGAAAACGCTCCAGTACTCCCGCAACTGCGAGACGGACCCTATCCTACAAGCAGGACGTAAAAAAGGATTGCTGAAGACAATAAGTTATAAAAAACATAATTAGTTCGTTGAACACAATCTCCCTCGAGTTCGAAATTGGTCTTCCGAAATATCATGTCGTTAAGGCCTTAATTGCCTATAAAATATGAAACTATACTTTATTCCCTTTACGTGCAAGAATGTTCTTACTTGTGACAAAATGAAAATTGATCATCTCTAACTAAGATAAGTTTGGAAAGTTATGATGGAATGGAAGTGCTTCCGGCGAGCGCCAGAGCAAAAATGTTCATCAGTGATTTAGTTCTCCACTAACTTATTAATGTGTAAACAATCCAATCGACGTTACACATATTTATATTCAGCTATAGTAATAACAGTGAGTGAATAGTAAAAAAAATTGTGTAAATAACTCGTTAGTGTAAAGTTTGTTATAATGCAAATATTTGCGCTATTTATCAGTTAAACACTGTCCTACAGTCTGTGGGAAGAAAATATGAGATGAGATTAAACTTAAATTCCAGTTTTACTTTTAATTCAATTCAATAGCTTTTATATACATATGTAGGTATGTCTAATTTAAGGCTATTAAGGATAAAAGGAAAAAATGTAGTCTTAATTTGATACATTCTATGTAATTTCGTCTTTATGACAGATTCTGGGATCTATAAATTCCTAAAATTAGATGTACATAACTATTGACAGATCAAAGAGGTATGTAGACACACCTGAGTAACGATGCACGACCGTGTCACAGCAAACAAAGTGGCGTGTACATATCGAAGGCTTTTATGAATACCATATGAGGTGACCGCCATTTTTACATATAAAAAATCGGCACGGAATCAAAGTCCACATGTCCGAAGCGGCCTACCTTAATTTTCCTCCATGCGTTGTGCCCTGAATATCAAAGAAAGGACGGACATCAGCTTCACCCCTGGAACGAGATTTCCATACAAATTATGTAAAAGGACCGATTTTAATATCCAAGCCTTTTTATTGAAATATTCTTAACTTCATAACTTTATAACATATTTGCAACGTGGTTGTTGATTCTCTATATTTTAAGAGAAAATACTTGATTATCTTTAACGCTGTCTAAAAGTCGGCAATTCCAGAATAATGTTGCTTATTTTGCCCTAAATAACATGATCTCGTTTACCCGTCCCTGGAAGATTGTACCAAGTTTTCACAAACTTTCTGTGTAATTTATTGTTTACCGTCACTTTCTTGTACCTACTTACTTTGTTAAAGTTAACCATGCAAAATATTTTTACTTTGTTCTAATTAGATCTATTCTGGTTTCTAATCTTTCCTATTGTTTGGAAAAAATACATTTGTAAGAATTTAATCAAAAAGATTTTTTTCTGAATAAATAAATGAAACGTTATTGAACGACTTTAAATCCACATTTTAACAACAAATGCTCTGTTGAAGCTATCATAAAAATATAGCGGTTAATCTTTAAAACTGCAAATAATAGATTTGAAACGTTATAGAAAAACATAGTATTTGTAGTAATATTTATTTGGATAATGGAATATTTAATAATGAAAGTTTTTGTACTTTAACAACTTTAATAGTTATTACTAGGCAAACAGGGCATTAGACATCAAGTGTGTTAGGTATGTAGATACTGTAATTCTGTGGACTTATAGTAACTTAAATGAAGGTGATTCCCTTGTAACTTTGGAACACAGTCGCTAATAACGAAACTTGCGGTTAATAGCATCGGAGGGTAGACGATTGAGGGCGGGGAGGGGAGGCTTTAGGCTTGGGTAAATTTTCGAGACAATTCAATAGGAAAATCGGCCTTTGTGAAAGTTTCATTGTACAAAGACAGATTTCATGAATATCGCATCAGAAATTTTGCAGTATGGTGCGAAATTAACTTATAACCTCAACAAATATTACATTTCGTTTGTTCTGTATATTTGCCTGTCGAGTTTTTACGTATGCTTTTAAATTGCAATGTTTCAGAGAACCGCCACAACAGAAAATGTTAAGCTATTAAATAAAGTGTAATTTTTCTTATTTGTGCCGTTAATACCTTTTCAATTATAAGTGTCAATCGTAAAATTGCAGAGAAAGCGTAATGACAATATTAATATCTAATGCGACTGTAATGTTAGCATCGATAGAGGTTAGGTAATAAAGCGGAACACTCACGGATTTATAGATACATATAAAATACACTTTCAGAGCACACTTTCAGTGCGATGCCGCGAACACATCCAATCTTTATGACGTCATTAAACATATTTTTATGAGGACACCGCGGTGTAGTATATTATTACTTGAGGGGAGAGTTAGCAACACAATGCCGTTTCATTGGTCACTTATTTGTGAACTCAACGTTTCATGGAAATTGACAACGTGCGTCTCAAATTAAACATTTATTATGCGATACGTCACACGCCCGCATCTCAACAGAATGATTATAACGCACTCAATAAACGACCTGCGTTTGTTAATTTATAATTGCTCTTCTCAATATGAGATTAGAACCATGCCCAGCAGTGCAATAATAAACAGACTGAAAAAATGAATCCATGTTTGTACTTAAACGCATTCATTTTTATCATATTTTTCATTCAAATTATTCAGGAAATCGGTATTCCAGTACTTATAAATCTAGGTTGTCTTAGTAACTCAGAGGGAGAGGGACTTAATTGAGTCAGTGTTTTTCGTGAAAGGTACACACGGGCGCTATTACTGGGAGGTTATTTGCAACTTTGGATATTACTATCTATTAACAGGAATTTCGACGTACACAATCTGTTACTTGGTCATTTTATATTTTTATCCTGGACTGTGTTACTAATGAGTACTCATACAACTTTATTACTAATGAATATATATAGTAATAGTAACACTAATATTATTTATAATCTAAAAACCAAAATAATGAAATTAATGCTTTGATTTATGAGTCTGAAAAGTAACAAATTATCCACTTGTAGCCGAACAATACAAGATACTGATAAAATGCCACGCCAATTCACCAAATTACGGAGTAATTGAACCGAATTTCAGAGAGAAGCTCATGTAATGAAAGCAGATAAAGGGAAGCAAAGAGAAGGAGGGGCTTATTCAATTCGGCCGCGCGCTCCCACTGACACTGACTTAAGTAGATAGTTAAGATTTAGTCAAGAAAGTACCACTAATGTATACTCCGAAAGTAGTCTCAAGAATCAACCACTTAACTATAGGAACGGCAGCTAAACTTGCCACCCATTAGTTAGCTCCGGGAAAACATTAGGTATAGTTTAACTTTACTTCTTTACGGAAAAGAAATAGTAACTGTAAGGTTCATGTCAGCACACGCTATACAACGAGTATACAGCGTACGTTTTACATCAATTAAAATGTGTATCGGCATGATTCAACTACACATATATAACTCGAACAATTCAAGCCACACTTTGCGGCACGGTTGTCAAGCGTATAGTCATTTAACAGTGTTGGTCATATAAATCAGGAATTATCAATCTCCACTTTCAGCAGAAGCGATTATGCTGGGATAGATATGTGGAATAGCAGTGGTCTTGTTCTGCGGAACCGTTATTTCCAAGAAGAAAACCGCCCGACCCTCTCTTAGACCCGCTCGGTTTCGAAAAGGATCGTGCGTTGATAATCGCACTCAATTCATCCGCGCAATACTTCCCTCGACGTTGGGACCTTTACGTTGGAACCTGGAACTTGCGGACAGGGAGCTTGAGCGCTTTTACTGTTCATGTATGTGAACTATAGTAAGGCGGTAACTGATTGTATTCGAAAACTGGAGTGCCTAAAAAATACACTTGTTTGATGAGAAGAACAGGTAGGTTTCTGTGAAATTTTCGAACCTGCCAATATACGCTAAGTATTTAGCACGGAGAGTTCTAATAAGCAAATTCCTTCGTAACGTTATCACCTCTCCATATATATGTATATATATTTATATCTATATCTAATATATCAATCGATTACATAGCTCGCCACATTGAACCTGTTGTGCGATACAACTTATTAAGAGATCTGATCATCCGGAATAATACCCATCCTGAAATGTGTTGTGGTCTCGGTCTTACACGCGGATACATATCTGCCGAATATATTGGATTATTTCCTGACAGTTTCGAAGCATATTGTTAATCCGTCCGGCAAACGTTGTGTGTTTAGTAAATTTATATTTTATAATCAATTATGTATATTAGTTACGTATAATATAATACAGATATGCATCTCTAACTATAATGCGGGAAATTATGTTCATATTTCCTACCATGAAGGTACTAAATAACAATCATCAATTCATTAGTGAAGTGATTCCTATGGCAACCGGAAATCTGTCCACTATTTTTAATTATAATGTCAATAATAATTTCAGTAGGTATATACATATACCTACTAAAATTATATATATATATATATATATATATATATATATAAATTTTAGTAGGTATATATATATATATATATATATATATTCATAGAAATGCCTTTCTTTCTTAGGGAAATAAACAGTACCTTTGTACCGTCCTCTTTCCTATTTGTTATGTATCTGTTTTTCCCTTTGTATAAATTAACGAATATATAAATAAATAAATGCCCCTGCTCTTTGCATTTGCGATTACGAGTACATCATATGTCCTATCAGACAAGTGCCTTTTTATGCACGGCAGCTTTAGACCACAACCAGGTGCCGCCTTACGGTAGTTCAAATACATGACTTTAAGTTTGTTAAATTATATGTTCATTATAGTACATAATGAATGATCTTAAACTAGGCTCTTGAAATTATGAAGATTTTTTACGTAATTAAGTAGAATAAATTATCAAGAAATGAATATAACAAATATACCAAAATATTGAATGGCTCACATTGTGTACAAAGCCTGAGTGAGCTCTAGATCTACACTCGTTTCGATATTTGAACACGAACGTCTCGTCCCACATATTGACAATACTGCCTGATTATGTAGATAAACATCTTACGTAGAACATACTCGTATTACGTAAACATACGAATGTTAATCAAATCAGATATGTATGAGGTGTTATTTTTTCGCAAGAATATCGTATTCTCCTTACACTGTAAAGGGAAAATTATGTATTTATTCCATTTTAGGTTTTGAAGCAAAATTAATTCGTAAAACAAAAATTGTATCAAAAACCAAACATACCATAGTAAGTACCTAGTTTCAGAGTACTTGCTGAAACTAAATTCATTATCTAATGTAACAGTTACTTATTGCACGCCCAGCCTATTCTGATATTTAAACTGTGTTGTTCCGTAGCGGTCGACCTATTATGTTATAAAAACTCTTATTTCATTACTATGTATCCATTTAGACTCATACTTAGTAAGAATTTTTCATTTGTCATAGACATATTTTTAAAACTTATTAATTCTATCAAAATACTCATATCCTTATAAATATCAACAAAATAACTATTTAAAAATAGTATGCAAAAATGTTATTAGAAAAGTCTTACAAGTAGGTACAAAACAGAATTTCTTCACGATACAATTTAAAAATGCCAGGGATATCAATACCGTTTACATTCGTGATTAGGTCCCGGCGTGGCTCAGAAAGAGTCCACCTCAAATCCAATCGAGTAAAGTGCACGGTCTCTTGGCGGCTATCTGCGCGAAGTTATTTCCCTGAAACGTTTTGGTTGTTGACAGGGCTTGAACTGTCGAGTACTTCAAGGATATTCCAACTAACACACCTTGTCGTACGTACAAGGACGATATGCGGACTCTTTTTAACGGTAATTTGATTTCTATTTGCCGCACCGCATGGTATATTAGGCGGTAAATTCAATTGGATTCGTATTTGTAGAATCAAAAAATGTTCCGCAGAACCGTGTCTCAGATACGTCGAATTACATATGTAGATGTAAGTTGAAAATAAAAACAGAAATAACGAGTAAATTCAATCAGGACTAGGTCTTTGAAGTTTCAATTCATGCAGATTTGAAAATGCCTTCACTTATAATGTAGTTTCATGCAACTCGTTACTTAATACTAATGAAGGAAACTATTCAAATATCACCTGCAGGGGTGTTATTTATTTCCTTGAAGGAACAAACTTGAACTATAATGTGTTCACGGAACTCACTAATGGGTGGCAAGTTTCAGTTGCAGGTACTTAAGCGGCTGATTCTTGTAAGACTACTTTCTAAGTTCTATACATTAGCGGACTATCTGCTTTGCTTACGTCAGTATATCTTTAACCAAGTTTTATGAAGACTCAATTCTTCAGACCCTTTGTATTCTCTTTTTAAAGTTCTTTGGTATGAAGGGTAAGATAAGCTGAAAACAAAGTGGATGGCATCTGAAAAACTTCAATTTATTCTACTCGAGGTCAACAAACGTCAAAGTAAATAATCGCTACTTTAATATCATGATGATGATTGTGGACGACATTTGCACCATATTTTTAAATCATTTGTTTTACAAGAAACGAGTCACTACCGACTAGCTCATTTCACTTGGCGTAAATAAATAATTGACAAGTTTCAAAATTTCATATCCCGTTATACGATTCCTTTTAACTTTTTAAGCATATTTTATTTATAAATTTGCCTCTTGCCCGCCTCAAGAACCTTGTTCAAAATATATTCAGCTATTTAAACCAAAACAGTTCAATATATTATAATATTAGTATAGAACCGTGGAGAATACGCACCACGTACAAAGCACGTGTCGACTCCAAGCATGAAATGACACCGCGCTTGAGTGACTTGTGGCGGGGCGCGGCCGAGGCGGGCGCGGCCGCAAGCACGGCTGCGGTAAAATCAATTATGTGCTAATGCTAATTAATGCGAATCACTGAATCGGAGACAAATGTAATTAAGTTTCGCCACCATATAGTAATGACGCTAATTAATCTAAGCACAATAGTCACACGACATATTGGTAATTACGAAATCTTGGTAATTAAGCCTTAGAACCAATGCATGTGTGTGTGTGTACCCCATTTATGTCTCATATATTCATGATTTTAAATAGGACAATTTTAAAACATATGACCCGAATACGTATTGACAAAGATCTCCCGAATCTAGTTCATCAAACATTTATGACAAACTGGAAGATTTCCATAAATGAAACGGAAGGGGCGCGTTGGATTCTTAATAATTCACTTGTTACTTATTAATGACGGTCGGACACTTAAACTACGCTGTCATTATTCCTGACGTGAATACAAAATGTCCGTTTCCGGCCACGCAAACTTTGCATTAAGGGCGTCAGTCAAGATGCCTATTGACATCGACGGGGACGTCCAAACAACACATAAATACAGATAAAAGTAAGTGACAATACTCTATTAATAGCCAAATACACATATCATGGTTATGCTTACTATTCTGAGTCTGTCTTATAAGCAATGCAAACGATAGCTCAGAACCTTTCGAAGTACATTTAAAGAAATCTTATAAACTCTGGCACATAACACCAAAAGCACAGTATGGCTTTGACCTAACACAATTCAAGCTAATAACAGTTTTTGTGACACTAAACACGAAAAAAGCTTTCCGCATTTAACGGAGCGTAAATGTGTACTCCATGTTACCGCCGTCCTTAAGCAGACATTATTAGGGGTGGGGTGTCGCGGCGGACATAAAATTTTGTAGCGATTTTTTCCTTAATACCGTTAAGCTATACACGGTAGGTCACGTTGACAAAAGTTATCTGGAGCGCGTAATAAGCATCAATCTAGGGGCTACATAAAAATGAGTTTCCCATTCAAGTTTCTTTAAAAAAAAAACATTTTAAAAACAATTTAGATTAAACACTTAATCTATAAAATATTTATTTCTGAAATTCGACTATCGGTTTCGACTTTTACTGTTTTGTAAATAAATAGCAATTCACTTTCGGGAAGAAGACATGTTTGGAACAAACATACGTGTAAAATGTACGCAGCTCGAGCATTCATAACATATATGTATATACCTATTTTAAACTTGAGTTGGAGGGTTAATTTATGAATGCAATGGAAGCTCTTCGCAGTCATTACTAAGGCCCATGAAATGTAGCAAATCGCATTGTTGTTGTTGTTGTTGTAGCTTGTAACACAAACCGGTTTCTTCTCAAAGCTCCTTTTAAATGAACGATGTTAACCTTTCGTCTCATACTATAATTCTATATGATCAGTAAAATTACTTTTCTCTATTAAAAATATTTCGTAATATTGACAGCGTAAGCTAAATGTTTTAAGTATTATAAATATTGCTGGGACACAATATAAAACGCCTAACATTCTACATAAGCTCTTAATGGGCTATCACTTAGATTTTGGAATCTTCAGTAAGTGCCTCAAGAGATAAAACTTCAACTTAGAATTCGAAATTCGTTCTATGAAAATAATTTAATATACGTTTCTACGAGTTTTAATATTTCTAAAAATAATATTTGTATTCTACTACTACTAGTTACAATAGATAATATGAAAAGAACTATCAGATATTATGTACATACAAAAAAAAATTGCGAACGGACTGCAAAAGGTTAAAATTTTAGCATTTTATATTTGGATGTTTATGTGTATAATATAATATATGTACATTAATGGCATTGTTTCAAATTGGTTTGTTTGTTCTTTTTCGATTTTGTTAATTGTAATTGATGGTTTTATCAATATACTGATATCCGTAATTTTTATTCATATTTAAGTTTTTCTGTTAATTTTTGGGTAATAAGTTTTATGCAAATTAAATTAATGAGATTTTACTGTATTTTAACATTCACTTTTTTGAATAACAAGTCACAGCAAGCTTATAAAGCATATTTCATTATACATAAATGAAACCTTTTTGTATTTGGTTACTAAGGAGAAGCTTATATTAATGGTAATGAAACAATTCAACATTATATTTCTAAATGGCTAATGATTACTGCTTAAACTAATTATAGCACGTATTACTTTTGTTAGTATGTGTATTTAATGGCATTTAAGTAAGTCGGTTTTGCTTTTTAATCTTCCATCACTTCTCGTTGTACAACTCTCACTTATTTTTATGAGAGTGATAAAAAATTGAGTTGTAGTAATTTTAGAAAGTATGTTATCCGCTGTCAAAAAATTGTTTAAACCATAATGAGCAATATTTGGCTGAGCCACAAAGGCGCGGGTCAGCCACGGCGGCTCAAAGCGGTACAAAGAGCTCAAGGGCTTACATGTCGCCGCGCGCAGTTTGTTTCATTAAGCGCAACAACCCAAATTTTCTTTTCCTTTCAAGCAATTCCTGCGCAGAACAGAAGAACGTTTTAAGGCTATGCACGAAGAAACGGATGTTGGTAAAAAATAAAAAATACAATAAAATAAAAGCTTACATCTTACAGAAAGCATCTAAATATAATAAGTACATGTATATATGACGATTTCTTCCACTCTTGTTTAGTAATTCATTACACAATAGTTTGCCTTGAGTGGGAATCTGATTCAGGACCTAAGGTTTAACAGTCAGGGTCTCCCACTAAACCATGACGTCATTGTCTCATCTAAGAGATCTTACTCGTATATATATACCGCAATTGGTTATATCTTATTTAAGCCTAATAACCTTTTAATTTACAATAGTTGTAATCTATTTCTATGTTATTTATAACATACATATATAACATTGACAAACATCTTTAATATGCATTATAGCGGAGCATATTATTTTACACAAAGTGATTTTAATTGCAGGCTAGATAAATAAACTTACTGAAGTCGAAGATCCAATTCAATATAAAGCATTAGCCAAAAGGCCAATCTTGGCACGAGCACTGTGTCGTACATTAGAGGAAATAAAATTAACTTTCTAATTTGTACAAAGTGAATTTAGTGCGAGCCAACTTTAAAATGCGCAAATTATCAAAAAAGGCTGGTGATGCTATGCTATAATAGTAGACATCTTTTTATTTCATTTATTAGGAAATGATTTTACACAAGAGAATAAAAAAATATTTTTATTTGTAAATTGATTTTATACATAACATATTTTAAATAATATATGAGTCTATTTAGGGATAATATATGAATCTATTTAGGGCTTAGCTTTAAATTGATTTT